>JAUTBQ010070985.1:0-16853 GCA_032361185.1 Lepetodrilus ovalis
AGTAGTAGTAGTAGTAGTAGTATTGCTGCTGTTATTATTATTATTATTATTATTATTGTTATTATTATTATTATTAGTAGTAGTAGTAGTAGTAGTAGTAATAGTAGTAGTAGTATTGTTGTTGTTGTTATTATTATTATTATTATTAGTAGTAGTAGTAGTAGAAGAAGTAGTAGTAATAGTAGTAGTAGTAGTAGTAGTAATAGTAGTAGTAGTATTAGTATTGCTGCTGTTGTTGTTGTTATTATTATTAATATTTTTATAATGATAATAATAATAACTGTAGTGCGCGTCAACCACCGACGTTAATATTCTACTGCAGTTAATTTGTGGGTCTACAAATTAAATGTATATTATCAATGAATGTGTTTACCGGGAGTTCCCGTTCTTATGCCCACCCGACATTTGGTCCATGGGCCTAAAAACGGAAGCTCCTTCCGTATTTAGGCCTATGGGCGTAAATTCTGACTTAACATTAGAGTAAAGAAGCTAACTGTTTATCCTATTGTTTGAATGTTTCTGTTCATATTCTCTTCCAAATGATGCCGTTCATTTATTGAAAACATTCATGGGTTTTCAGTCCTGTTAATGGTTTTTTGTTTGTTCTGGCATCCAATGGTTAACGGATTTCTTTTGTTCTTATAGTGTTGTTGCTTCAAGTGCCAAAACTATACATGTCTGTTTTTCGCATCACAAACACAAAATCCCTATATATAACGGGTACTTCCGAATTTAAGCCCTGGGCCTAATTTCGAATTAAAAGATTCTGTTTCAAAAGTTGCATGTTCCGTAATTAAGCCCGGGGCCTAAATACGGGAACTCCCGGTACGTTAAATCATCCTGAAATGATAGTGTTAATGCAAGATAATAACTGTTCAACATTCACCAATACGCAGAAATTCTGCATCTGAAAATACTTGCAGAAATTCTGTTGTCATTTGAAAGTTACTGTAATTATATCTAGTAATTCATGGAATTTAACAATGAGCAGTTTAATATTAGAGCAGTAAAAAGATATGTCTTCTTTTAGTGAACTATCTAAACGTTATTGTTACGGATACATTGGGATTCAAAATGAGCGGCCATCGAAAAGATACCCACTTTATGATTCTAGCGCTAATACTAGTAGGCCTATGTATTTCAGGTACTATGTTACAGAGGATATCCACTTCATGAATCTAGCACTAATACTAGTATATTTCAGGTATGTTACAGAGGATATCCACTTCACGATTCTAGCACTAATACTAGTATATTTCAGGTATTTTACAGAAGATATCCACTTCATGGTTCAGGCAACACTATGTTTTAAAGGGACAATACCATTTTAAGTGTTATCATTTATTAAAGAGTAAAATAGTCTCTTCTTTTTATAGTATCGTCGCGTTAGAGTGAAAGATTCTCGCATCGATAATAAGCAACATATACCTATTTTTAAAGAAGTGAGTGTATAATTAGCGGCTAGCAGCATTTACCAGCGGTTATCCTAAACAACCCACAACCTTTTCCGATGTTCGGAAAACGATCACCTAAAGCGATCAATCATAACAGGAGCATTCTCAATCTGTCCACCTCGACCAACGGTAACGCTTGCCATCAACACCTCTGTATTTATAATAATGGTCATTATGGTGTTATTGGCAGGACAGCTGCCCACTTAGCAGGGACTGTTCAGCTGTCCATCACGCGCTGACATAACGTGGCGGTCGTGACTGACCAAAAGCCGCCGGAGCTAACTTTCAGAAAATTACTATAGGGCGTAATCCATTTACGTAGACTTTAACCATGCAAACCATTTGAATGAGAAAGACTTCACGGTCATTTCCAAATGTAATTTCAATATTGAATGTAATAAAAATACGAAATCGAAATGCATTAAAGACATACTGTATTGTTATAATCCGTATTTGAAATTATTGCCAACTGTTCAATGAATTTGAATATTAACATGATATGTGAATGTACGTGAATTCAACGAATATCGGCTGTAGTAATACGATGTCAGATTTAGGAGATCGATGACCTCTGTCCTGGATGACCTCTGTCCTGAATGACCTCTGTACAGAATGACCTATGTGACCTTGAGAAGAACTGGCCGAAATTATTGGACATTATTTGGTGTTAAATTAATTAAATCTAACTTTAATGTTTAAACATGATACTGGCCCTTGATTATTTTTTTTTCAGTATATAATAAATAGGCCATACCGAATCATCAAAACGAATGTAAAGAGATACCAATAGTATTCTATATAGGTATAGATGTAGATGGCACTTCCAGCAATATATATGTGCACACACCTTGGAAATACACGTACGGCCAAGTGTTTTCGGGACACTGGGCGCCCAGATTTCATAATAGGATCCCTAAAACATTGTTATTAAAAAGAATGCGTTTTCCTGTGAAATACCGGAAGCTTCCTTTCAGTTCCGTTTCCACTTGTTTAATTAAGCATGCATAATTACACTCTGATATGATATATACACTGGTGTCTGTGCATGACCTATATTTATACATGAACAATGATACGCGTTATCCGTATATTACGCTGTACATAGTGTGGAAGATATGTAAGACTCTACGTTTGGTTAAAATTTAATGCCATGTATATTTTCCAAAACAATCGGCGACATCATTGCGAATATTTTTTAAAAGACGACAGGAGAGCCAGCAGATGAGCTTTGTTATTTATTTGTGAAGTCTTCTGGGAATTGTTAACACGCCGCCAATTTAATGACTCTCGGAAGACGATAGAAGAACCAGCAGCCAACATGTCTGTGTGATACAGGACGGCCAATGAACCATATAGATAAATGAACCAGGGTCCTGGGTATCGTTTCTACTATGACACCATAAGCACTCTACAAACGATCTGTAACACATGGCGCTCGTGCACTTACGAGAGCGCTATGGTATCTTAGTAGATACGAGAGCTTCGAGAAAGGATACCCAGAGTATCCTTTCACGAAGCTCTCTTATTTGCTAAGAGACTGGTAGCGCTCTCTTAGCAGTGTATTAGCTATCGGCAAAGCGAGCGCTATAGGTCTCTTAGTGGATGAGAGAGTTTCGTGAAAGGATACCCTGTTCCGCAGAACGATCGTAGCACTACGAGAGTCGTAACTCCCTAGCGACATGCTAACGTATTTGAGTTACGGTTGTTCTGCGGGACGGGCACCAGGACCGCTAGTGTCGACACTACAATGACGTATGTAGGTAGGCATTGCGTTATAAAGTGTTTCGTAATTGAGATTGTTTCCACCCCTTTTCACCAGATGGGATTCGAACCTTCAAACACAATACCACTGCACTGTCCCTCCCATTAGGTTTGACGTTTGACTTCCGATTGTATGCTTTAAGCGTACTTACTGACCAACCGTCATTATCTCATTAATCTATGTCAACGACAGAAACCTATACCGCGAGTCGAAGCCATTCATCTGACCAATCCATCGGTTCACTCGGTTCAATTTGCGCATGTCCGGGAAGAACCGCAACTCCCCCGACCTCCACCCCCACCCCCTATGTCGGCTGTCAATCCAAGGGGCGACAATCGGATTCAATGTTTTCAGGGAGGTGTGCAATTAACTTCTGCTAGTGTGACCGATACGGCAACCCTAATGACCGCGGAAGGATCCGGTTTCTTAACTTCCCAGACTCACAATGGCGGCCGGTGCGTGTTAGAAGGTCTTGTGCGAACCTGTGTCAATTTTTCTTGAGGGAGCCTTTTGAACAAACGTTTAGACCGAAGTAGGAGATGGGGGCCGATGTGACCAGACTTCTGTCACGAGTAATTGGCGTTGTTTGTATCCAAACCAGTCCATCATACTGATACAATCAGCGGTGCAGTTACAGGGGTGTGTGGGATGGTGGTGCATTGGTTGGGGTTCAGGTGGGTGGGTGGTGGTGGTGGTGCTCTGGTTTGATAAATTAGACCAAAGCCTAGGACTGGACATAAAGGGAATAACTGTAATATCTACAAACCACCATTGATCCTTTGACATGCAGAACAGTTAAGATTGTCTACCAACGCTCTTATTAAAGGTCAGAGCTAAAGGTACGACTATTAGCAGTCCGTAGATGTAACTTCTTGAGCACTAAATACAACTAATTTGCGTTTGCTCGGCTTGAAGTGCTATTGTTGACGAAGGACTGCTTGTCAGCCTTTTGGCTTTCGTGAAGGCGGATTCTCCAGTGATGAATCATGACACGTCTAACGTACACTAATCAGAACAACTTCCATGAATTGAACGTCATAGCTATGGCCAAGCAATCATGGAGCAGGTCTAAAAGAATGCGCTCTAGGATCAATATTATGTAGAAGTCTAAAGAATTAGTTTTAGATGGAGACTCTTACTAACGTAGACGATTCTAGGGTAGTAGGGGACGGGTACACCCACCCAACTACCCCACAACCCCCACCAACTAGCAACAGTGACACACACAAACACACACACACACACACCCTCACACACCCTCACACACACACACACACACACACACACACACCACGTTCATATCAAACCATCACGTGATCATCTCATAACCTCCACTTTCATATTTCATGCTTGTGTAGATTCATCCCTTCGGCTGTACTTTTTGTAAAGGCTAATTTATCACCAAATAATAGTTCATCTCTTTGACAATAGCATCAGAGATCTTTACTGAATCTTTGCTGATAGATGTCGTCACTTGTTCTTTGCTTAGTACTGTATACATATAGCATCGGAGGTCTTCACTGTATCCTTGCTTATACCTTATACATAGCAATGTAGACCTTTGTAAATATGCGCACATGTAATGGTGTATGTTAATGAATGTGTGTCTGTATGTGTACGAATAAGACGAGATGGATTAGGTTTATGACGACTGTCGACAACAATGTGTAAAATTGTATCCGAGCTCTACACTGATTGTTTGCTTAATACCTTATGCATGACAATGTAAACTCGAGCTATTATGTGTATGTGCGTGTGGGGTGGACGTGTGGAGGGGGTGGGGGAGTGGGGGAGAGCATGTAGGGGTAGGATCAGGGCGATGACGACTGGCGACGTCGTTCTTATCTTCAGCATCAGTCTCCCGCCCCCACGGATTAAGTCAGGACGGTATTTGACTGCAACAATGGCCGCGATAAACACCGTAATTCGGCTCCGTTCCGTCCTTCTTTACGCTCACAAAGCGAGATACAACCGCCAGATTGTCTCACGGAAAAACGGGAATTTATTTAGTAGAGACAATTACATGTTCGCAGGCTATCGCAGCTAACGACTGACTGACTGTTCCGTGTCTTTACTAGTCGACCCCGATCCTGATATTGCTTACCCTGGAGTTTACTCGCTCACCCTCCCCCGAGTTCGACAGATTACCCGCATGGAAGACTCCAATTCCCGGTGTCGATGGCGACCTCCATTACTTATACCAGATGCACCCCCGCCCCGCTGACGGCCGAGAAGTTACAAGATGTATCGGTGGGATTTATCGCGCCACGGTTTTTTTGGGAGATGGTATCCTTCTAAAAACAGCGACAGCTTCTAAAGACTCACGAGTGATCTCGAAGTAAGGGAGACGATTGTCTTTGGAGCAGATAAACTTCACCCTCTCAGTCGGGACTGTTGTAAGGAATCTTAGGAACCTCTGATCCGTGAAACCGCGGCAGAAAGAAGCGACGTGACCCCGAGCGTTGACGAGGGCTGCCGAATGACAATGTCAGAGTCTGCTTGTCTCTCTGAGGTGGTGTTGCTCTCAGAGATTGACTCCGGTAACCTTTCTTGGCTCGTTCCCGAAGCTCGTACAATTAATCGCTGTGTTAAACATAGCCGTGTTACAGCGATCATTAGAAGCCAGCAAGCCGATGCCAGTAGTCTACACTCCTTAACCCGCGTTATGTACAGCGCGGGCACAGGAATCGGGGTATCTTTTCACGAAGCTCTCTTATCCACTGAGAGGCCATATGTAGCGCTCTCTTTGCCGATAGTTAATGCACTGCTAAGAAAGCGCTATGGTCTCTTAGTGGATAAGAGAGCTTTGTGAAAGGATACCCTGAACCCAGCAAGCATAACCTCCTCGTTCTAGAGAGTCACAGCGTTCGAAGACCAACAGTCTAGCGTTGACGTTTAGGATTTATCAAGGAAGAGAAAGGGCTCTATAGGTCAACCCTGGCCTAACCAATGCTCTACTTAATTACTCCTATCATTACCAAAGCATTAGTGCAGCTAAAAGACCGTGTAGTCGTTAGTAAACCTCGCCAAGAAGGACCAATGCTACTTCTTGCTCGACCCACAACGTCCCAAGTCGTCAGAGAGAAAAATATCTGTATGTTTTAGATTCACTGTTTCGTGTATATTACTACTTCAGTTTAGACAATGCCATAGAACTTGATCAAAGAGAAACGAATTACATGAAAGATTTCAAAGACAGATATTTCATACGATGAATTGAGTATTTGAAATCCAGAGTTCGTTTCAATAAGGGCTTACATTGAGTTTCAGTAAGGGCTTAAGGGATTACCGGTACATTGAATTTCTGTAAGGGCTAAAATTGACTTTCAGTAAGGATTAATCTTGTATCACTACGGACATTATACGGACTATATATATTTTTTATTCTGACTTACAATAATAATTGTTGTGGTACAGTTGCTGTTAATTAATAATAATAATAGTTCATTTATAAAACGCATGACTCCATGCCAATGCATGCTCGAAGCGCTAATTACCCTCAAAGACTACCATAATGTATTCTTTTAGACTAATGCATTTTATATTATGACATTAGAGCTAATTTGTACAGGCTTCAGACACACTAGTATGTTAAGAATCATTTAATCTGAAACATGTACAGTATAGTTATTGGTCCCTTGGTCCATCTGACAACCGAAAGCATCTGTAGTCTATCAATACTTTTGCAATGTATTTAAACACGGAGATTTCGAGACGTTTTAAATTAGTTTTAACTACAGGAGTGTAACATAGGCCTGCACATAAAGTAGCCGTTTTATTTTGACATTGGCTTAATCCCTTAACCGTCTCCATGCTGAAGGCAACCAGTGCGTGTGCCTAATCCAGCAGGGAGAGGGTTAACCATGATCCCCGTTGTTCAGAGCCCCAGTTGCACAAAGCAGTTGTAGCTAACACTTAGCATAGGCCTAAGTCAAATTTAATGGAACCGCTACAAATGTAAGTCTGGTTGCACGAATAACTTTTATAGCTACAATAGTTTTAGCTAACCATATTCTCAAGTATTGTATGATAAAAGTGTTCGTGCAATAGATTTACACATGTAATGTGTCCATAATATGTGACTTGCAATCAATTGTCGCTACAACTGTTCTGAGCTATAGGGCAACTGGGACTAATTCGCATTAGATCCAGGATGGTCTGTGGGTAGCGTCTAGACAGGAGCAAAGGGGCCACGACGTTTGACGATCTGCTTGAGCTGCCTGGTTTTTCAGTCTGATGCCAAGTAGAGATTGGCCAGGTAATTCTATTCATCTTGTCCAAAGCCCTACGAATGGACCGTCAAGCAGACAAAATGGCCGCAGAGGACATAGACTATCTCTATACAGGGGTCTTTTGATATGATCAAATATATAAACCATTTTGACATGGATACTGATCTGTGTTATCTCCGCGGACCACCATTTATCACAGTTTTCCGACACCAAACGACAGCTCTCATTCAAACGGCCATTTCCATACTGATCAACTTTCAGGCTACTTTCCTAACAACGCATTAAGTTCGTCAGGTTGACTTTCCTGACACATTCTCTTGAACCTTTGCAGCATTTAGTCGCGACTAACTGTGTGCAAAACATTACATAATTTTTACTTTGGAATTAATCCAAGCTGAATAATGTTTTGATTGCAACAAAACAGCGGCATTTGTTAATGTAAACGTTTGTGCTTTCACGCCAGTCTATCGACCCATTAAAATATAGCTTTGTTCCAAAAGTAAGATACACATAAACGCTTTTACAGGAATACGATTTTGTGAACCATACCAATTCAGCATAGCAACGGCATTCATCGTCATTCAACATTAACAGGTATTGATGCACCAGTCGACACTAGGGAATGTTGCAGTTCCATTTGGCAATTAAACCTTTTGTTTAAATATTGGTAGTTCTTCGAAACATAGATAAGTTATCGTTATGCTCGAGTTGGATTGTGTCTAGCTCTGCGAAACATCTATTGTCCCAACTATACCAGGAACAAAACCGTAAAGGTACTCTGACTCACTTAAAGGTATATTCATCTAGTTTATTGCCTCTATACAACTGTGTAAATAGAAACAATAAAAAGTTAGAATGTAAACAAAATGTGATAATATTATATAATAATATAGTCTTAAAAAGTTCGTAATCTTTGCATATAAACAGGACGAGAATGTCACGTGATAATTCTCACGATTTTCTAGCACTTCCGTAGGTTACCAGCCCCGCTAAATGTTCACGGTACCCAACGATACGGATACCGAAGGCGGGTAGCCTTTCACAGCACTATTTTGTCCTTTACTCTTCATTATATATTGGGAACGAAGTCTCTTCATATCCACAGACATCTGGAAACTTTGTGACAGCAATGTCTGTATCTGTAGAACATTCATTTAGAATTGGTGTAGACTTTTTTTATGTCTCTATATCTCGAGGTCAAGGTCGCCAGGTCAAATATGACCTGCAATGTTTTTGACATCGCACCATAGCATCATATACGCAAGTCACCGTTGGTGTCGCTCGTGCATATTAGTTCTTTGTTCATCACTCACAATAAATACATGCTCGTCAAATTGACTTTCATAATTTCCTGTCATGAAAGAAAGACAGAAGGCAGAAATAAAGAACTATGTCGTAATCTGCGGAGATATCAACGTTCAGCCCCTGTTTTCCGGAAATACGGCGCCCCCTGTAGGGGGAGGTAATTGGCTGACATGCTGCTGCAGACCGTGGATGAACATCCGGGGTAGTGTTGGTCTCTGCGCCTGCGTGAATGCCGAGTCGCCGTGCCGGAAGTAGAAAGCGTCAATATTTGAGAGGATGGAGGCGGCTTGAGGGTGGTATGTGAACCAGTATGGGTTGCTTTGGAGCATGCGCTGTACGGCGGCGTAATTTCCGGCTTCCGCAAGTAGTTCCAGACCAACGGCTGTCTGACGCTTCCATTTTGTTCTGAAAACGAAACAAAAAATAAAATTAATTTAGTTCTTCACGTTCCGGCGAAAAATCAATGTTGAATTTCATAACAAAAAGTAAATTATATAATGAATCGTAATTTAATTTAAGGTTTGAAATGAACGCGGAATATGCATATCATGTGCGTAGTCAATAATTCACGTTCATTAACAAATATGTAATATGTGTCGAATAAATCAAGGTATTAAGTTGCGAGCTTGTAATATATACTATTAACATTAATATTTATTAACGTTCCTACCAAATACATAATTTTTATCGTAACATTATTCATATCCATGATGGCGTGTTCTGTATAATCTAAGAACGAATTACAAGGAGATTTAAAATGTTAATAAAAAAAGGTCAGCTTGTTTCCTGTCATACTATGAAAATTAATTTACTATGATTCATACAAACAGTATTTCATGTGACACCTTTCAGCAACCAGACTGTAACGCGCTGACGGTCAATGACTCGGGGTAAAATTAAAAATGACTTTTCACTTTCGTGGTAAATAAACAGTTTAGATGGCATGATTTCCATCAGTCGGACAACGGTTGCCTCTGCTTCTCGCACACCTATCTCACCCCTAATGTACCGCCTTGACTCTTTAATCCTATTCACCAAAGTGAAGTAAAAATTGACAGTATTTATGGGATTCTAAAGAAATCCGTTCAGAAGTATAACGAGGGAATTTGTTTGCGTTCTGGGCACAGCGGGAGTATCCCATCCGACCTTGTGCGGCAGTAGGACGACTGGCGACTGGCGGTTCCACCCGAGGAGATCTGAATGCCCACCCGGAGGGAGGTTTGTTTGTCCTCGCGTCACTTCCGAGCTCTTGCCACTGACTCGCAATTGTGGAGCTCTCCTTCGAGGGAGGAGTGTTAGTGCGATTTGAATAACTCTCCTGCATGGGAGGCAAGAAATACAAGCAAGTGCCGACAGTATTGAATCAACACTCACATACTAGGGGTACTAGACCGTACAGTGTAGGTGATAGATCATTTATATACATACACGCACATGTTTATAGAGCGCAGTTATGTACAAGCACTATGTATGGACTCTCGTGTCTCTTTAAGAGCGGTACTATTATATCGATACCTTTACGCGCTTGCAAGAATGATCTTTCCGTATTGAGGATGAGGTTGTTATCGGTTGAGCGGAAGAACGGGCGTTTACTCCTTGACATAAATAAGATACTATTCATCAATACAATTCAAAGATGACTTTTAATAGCTGACTCTTTTTCAAATTGATATGTAGTATGTAGCAATATTATGCACGTATTAAGTATATTATTGTATAAATACAGAATATGATGAGGTACTTATACAGAATATGATGAGGTACTGATACATAATGTGATGAGGTACTGATACATAATATGATGAGGTACTGATACAGAATATGATGAGGTACTGATACATAATGTGATGAGGTACTGATACAGAATATGATGAGGTACTGATACATAATGTAATGAGGTACGGATACAGAATGTGTTGAGGTACTGATGCATAATATGATGGTACTGATGCATAATATGATGGTACTGATACATAATACTCTGAGGTAATTATACACATTATGATGAGGTACTGATACATAATATGAGGTACTGATACAGAATGTGATGAGGTACTGATACAGAATGTGATGAGGTACTGATACAGAATGTGTTGAGGTACTGATACAGAATGTGATGAGGTACTGATACAGAATATGATAAGGTACTGATACACAATATGATATATGATGACGTACTGATACAGAATGTGATGAGGTACTGATACAGAATGCGATGAGATACTTATACATTATATGCTAAGGTACTGATACAGAATGTTAAGAGGTACTGAATATGCTATCAATTTAATAATTGCTCGATAATACACTTATATTATGGTATGGGAAAGTATATAGTTTCTACGGTATTCTTTCTTGAGATGATCAGTGATTTTCATTTACTGATACAGAATGTGTTGAGGTACTGATGCATTATATGATAAGGTACTTATACAGAATATTCTGAGGTAATATACACTATGATGATGTACTGATACATAATATGATGAGGTACTGATACAGAATGTGATGAGGTACTTAATACATTATATGAAAAGGTACTAATACATAATGTGAAAAGGTACTGAAGATGCTAGCAATTTAATAATTGCTTGATAATACACTTATATTATGGTATGGGAAATGATATTGTTTCTACGATATTCTTTCTTGAGATGATCAGTGAATTTTTGTTCTCGAAGCAATGGTTGAGAGAGAGAGGGGAGAGAGAGAGAGAGATAGAGGGAGAGAGAGAGAGAGAAGGTGTGAGAGAGAGAGGGGGAGAGATAGAGAGAGAGATGGGAGGGAGATGGGGAGAGAGAAAGGTTGGTGAGAGACGTATACTTTTGCTTCAGGGCGGGAACATTTCGGATGAAATACAACGAATGACGCAGTGAGTCATTTTGTTACCATGAACGGTTGACGTCAATGTATGCATACGCCATCCTTTTCACCCTCATACACGCACGCATACACACAAATATAGTAGTGAAATGGACTTGAAAACGGCGCTAAATAACATTCTAAAAAGTACAGATCGAATATTGTGACTTGCTACCGCTAGTTTAGGGATAAGGCTGAAAGTTCTACAATATATAGTTGCCAATTTTCGTTTAGATTTCTTAAAGACTAAATACAGTAGTCATAGTTCTTTTTTAAATAGGTATTATTTGGGTGTGTGTTTTTTTGTTTTGTTTTTTATTTTATTTTATTTTGGTATTTGTGTAGACTCTATATTTTATTTATTTTTGAATATTGTCTTTGGAATGGATTTTTAGTGCCGTTGTACAACTCATTTTAATCTATTAGTTCTGCTACTGTGAATGTAATACTGTAAATTATAAAGCTTGCCAATAATATTTGTCTAACCTTTGGTCTGTCTGCAATTCAATTTCTTAATTCTTTAATTTGGGGGACATTTTTGTATGGGAAGTAGTTGCGCGTATCACTATGTTAGCCCCTTGGTCTCTTACGGTATAAATACTTAAACTTGCTCAGATATCTTACCTTCTAATATTCTAGCGCCATGTAACATGGCTGTCCTATTTTTTAAATGTTCAATTAAAAAAAAAGAATTAAAAACATCTACTATTTTTTTACAATTATGCGTTTGAAATTGGGAAATTATTGTCCGGTATTAAATTTAGTATCTCAGCGGTATTCCCTTGGTGTCCTTCTGTGTGTGCAATCCAGTAAATAATAAAAATTGCTCACCGTCTGTTTTTGTACTATGTTTGCCCGTTGGTGGATTTTGTTTAGCTTTTGTATATTTGCAGAGTTTCTTTGGAATTAGTTGGGGTGTCGCAACTTTAGACCCTTGATTTGCTTCAATCTCCCTCTCTCTCTCTCTCTCTTTCTCTCTCTCCATCTCTCCTCTCTCTCTCTCTCCCCTCTCTCTCTCACACATGTGTGCGCGTGTGCATGTGTGTGTGGTTATGTGTGTGTGCGCGCGCGTATGTATGTGTACAATTTGCACGTAGATGTCTCACCTTCTGTTCTGGTACCAAGTCTTCACTTGGGTGTCTGTCAGATTCATTTTGGCCGCCAGTTCCATCCTGTCTTGAACACTCAGATACTTCTGTCTCTCAAAACTCTTCTCAAGACTGCCAAGCTGGTGGTCTGTGAACGCTGTCCGAGCTTTTCTAGGTTTCTTAGACTTTGACGAACAATTGGGTGAATCGCGCGTGTCGCATACACTCTCAGAATCGTTTAATGCTGAAATGGAAAGAAATAATGTATTAATATATTAAATTCCGGAAAATTAATGCACTTGTTTTCAAATCCAGGTTGATATATGTTTTGGGCTACTCATATGTTTCCTATATATGTTTTATACAAATAAATTCAATTTTTAGTATACTTAGCATAGCGAGTGTTATTCAATACTCTTTTCTTTGATGGCATTGACCATAGATTTTAAGGTCCCTTATAATCTATGCATTGACCAAACAAAACGTAATTTGAATTATTAAAACAAATCTATTGCATTAATAATGGTTGGTTATAACTCGATCAATATTATGCATGTAATTGTTATTAACAGTGAAATAGTGTAATGGTTTGTTTCAAAATGTGTTTTTCTAATTGTCTTTATATTAACCATTATATTTAAGTCTATAACATAATTAATTAATGTGTAACGTAATAGCTATTGAAATATAGTGGAACAAAATTTATTAATATTATCGTGAAGTAAAATGGAATTTAATTAATCAATTAATCACGTCTGTAAAATATGAGTACACTTTCAAAATGTATTATAATGTATTACTATCTATATCGTCTTCTTTTATTTTCGTACTACATTTTTGGTGAGTAATGCTTTATTAAACAAGCAGCAGAAATTCTGCATGGTGTTACTTTTCCAAACATCCGTATTATTAAATTAAGTCTACATATTTTTTTATTTTTTTCGTAATACATTTTGGAGGGTTATACTTCTTTGAGCAAACAATAAATTTTGAACTTTTCCAAACACCCGTCTTATTAAATTTTTACAAGAGTTAATTTCATAGCGTGCGGCTGACACTATAGAGTCTGGATTATGTCCATAGAATCGTATCAATAAGGTACTGTAATTGTTCCGTGTTGTGAACGTATGCATGTGTTGCACCCCAAGCCAGTTCCATACAAGAACGTATTGTTGTGTTAAATTAATCAGTTGCATGTTTCAGTTGTCGCTGAAAAAGTGGGAGAGATTAGACGACGTCAAATAATAGAATAATGTCACACTTGCAAGAGTTGCATGTTTATTTATTAAATCTAATCAAAAGTTAATCCTGGTTCGTTTCCGTTACTGGTGTTTGAAAAGCAACGAAAACGAACAAACATTTAAATTTAATTATATCAATATTTTATTACGCGTTGTCCTTCAACACTTTTAAGTGGTTAGGAAAACGGTATTATTATTTTTTACACTCCGCCCAGTGGGTACCCAATAACACTCAGCGCAGTTGAGTTTACTGTCTCAGTTTCGAGGCAAACAAGTTTAGGCGATTGTCCTTCACGATATAGTAGTATACATAATATGTACATATACATGTCAACAATCCTTCACGGGAGTCGGGGAGGGACATCAATGTTTATTGTAGGTAGAACTGTGGATAGATTGCTATTACATGGGTGCACCAACAAAGGGATTCACGGATTATCGGGTTTACGCGACTTGTGCGATTAGTTTGTGGCAGCTATAGACCCATTGAGATCTCGTATCTCAACGCACATCACACGACGAGATCTCGATCGCAGTCAAAAGGCGGCGGGGCAGTTACAAGGGAGTTTAACTCGCTGACAAAACGTTTTGGCCATCTCCGGTTTCCAATATAGAAGGCAACAGACATTTAAATTCTTAGAGATAAGAGGTCTCGAGTGTTATCCTATTCCCCCTGCACGTTAGAAGCGGGTGTTGAGTGCGAACTTATGGAGACAGCTAGTCTTCGCGTCTACAACTAAGCAACAGATAACATTTAAACTGAAACCATTTTTCGAGTTTGAGTCATCGCAATCTTAGCTGATCTCTCGTGTTGCTGACAATTAAGTGTTGGAGGGTATTTTTTGGGGGAGGGTAGGAATTGAAGTAGGGGGTGGGGGTGGGTAGTGTATGGAGAGAGGCCTGGTACCCCCTTGTACACAACTGCCCGTGGGGTCAATTTCACAAAGCGATCCCTCAGATAATCGACATCAATCCTCTTCTGTGTTAACAGCGGGATAATGGTATGCATTTAAATATTGACAATAACTTGACAGAGGAAACATAATACTTACGATGGCATTAGTACTGTAATCTCTTTGTGAAACTGGTCCCTATGAAGGGAACACGTAGTGATGCTGGATCCTATGTCTAATTGAGACAAATGGATCTTAGCTTACATATTTTGTTCCAATCGTAGTGAAGGTATATCAGAACTAATTGTGAATTATTATCTACAATGTAAACACATTTTATTGTAACAATTCCTCGTTAGCTTTAAATATAGGTAGCAATATATGTTAGAAATACAGATAATCAACTTTTGACATAATTACTACAAGAATACAGTTAAACGGAGGTATTTTATTTTTATTTGCTTGACAAACGACGACAAACGTCGATGATAGACAACACACTGTGTACCGCAATAGTCCCAATTTCCATCCGATATAGCCGACGTATCGCTTCTGTCATCTGAGGATGAGTTATTTAGCGGTCCACATTGAAGACCACTACAGAGTCGCGTCCCCTGTTGTGCATATTTTAGTGCATTGTAGTGCATCATAGTGCATTTATAATGATTCAAAGTAAACATATTGTTGAAAGTCAGTCGGCCTCATCCCAGATGCTCTATATATAAATTATTAACTAAGTTAATGTCATTGTAATACAAGGTGTTGATGTATAACCAGGCAATTAATATTTTACACTAAACGTATACAATTACCCATTTAGTATTTAACACTAGTATTATATAATTAATCACTACCACTTTACTGCGATGCTAAACGTTGCAATTATCCACTATTTCATTAATGGTTTTCATTGTATATCTAGCCATCAGTACCTTATTGTAAAATATTCACATAAAATAAGTCAATACTATGGTATGGGTCACGTACAATTAGTCACTCTGATAGTTTTTACACTGTTGGTATTCATAGTCTATATATATAACATAATTAATGTGCCTTTGGGAGTGTAATAAGCTCATTCAATATAGTCGATATTCCACTGTCGCCTATGGGTGAGATATTCCCACTGCGACGTAAAGTAATAATATTAAATCAAGCATATTCCACTAGTGAAATATCGCTATGCAAGTTCCTTGTATATGTTGCGTTAACGCACGCATGCTACTTCACAGGCATAAGGCAGTCACCAGTCAGTGCTAACGTGCAGCTGCACGGAAAGCACGGACAATCTTTTTATTCTCAGGAGTAGCTATAGGTATTAGTATGTTAATGTGAATTATTCCGATGTTTTTAACTCAGTCAATTTTTTTTCTTTCTAGAACGGAAACTAACATTTGTGTTCATTTATTACTGCATTTGTTAAACTCGTTGGTTAAAAATATTATGTGGTGCTCGATAAAACCTAGTACAATATCACTTTTACCAAATCGTTTAATAAATTCAGTAGTAAATGACCACTCATGTTAGATGCAATGCATAATACATACGTAGATTTATATTAATTACTAATCTTCTGTATTTAATATCAGTGTAATAGTATTCAGCTACAATTAATGTATCCATCATTATTTATACATTTAATATATAACGGGGTTACTCATTAATGTTTTAAAATGCTATTAAGTATTAATTTTAAACCAATTACTATGATTTTACTTGTTAAATAATAGTTTTAAATTATCCATTAGTATTTTGTATTGATCGTATTCATATTTAATCAATCAATATGCAATGCTGATAAAAATTGTACAATTATTCCTACCATGGTATCTCGAAAGTCTCTTATCCACTACTAGACCATGTATTAGAGAGCGCTACGAGAGTGCTTAACTGGTCTCGTTATAGATATGAGAGCTTCGAGAAACGATACCCAGTATTTTACCCCATTAAGTAACCACTGGTTTAAAGGCATACAATCACGGTTGATTGACCTAGATAATGACCAAACGAATTTCA
>JAUTBQ010071096.1:0-40841 GCA_032361185.1 Lepetodrilus ovalis
TCCACATCTGACCCAGCCTTATATCCGAATCCGCTCTGTATCGAACAGCCTTATATCGAGGGGGCACTGTACCAGAACTCTCGAGTGGGATTCAAAACCAGAACCCACGAGTGGGATTCAAACTTGAACCTTTATAGTTAGTAGTCCGACACTATCACCAACACTAAATCAAAAGTGAACAAATCCAGTGACAAAAGGCTCGAGTTTACTAGCGGAACAATATCAAATATCTTTTCACGGACCAATATCAAATATCTTTTCACGAAATGATAGAACTGTAAGTGTCAAAAGTGCATAAAAACGTATATGGCTGTATGATAAATGAGAGTATGACATGCCGACTTGAAATGCCATTATGTAAGTGCAGTGATGGACAGACACCTGGGACACAATACAAGGTTCCCTCCGTTCCTAGCCTCTCCGTTCCTAACCTCTCCGTTCCTAGCCTCTCCCTCCGTTCCTAACCTCTCCGTTCCTAGCCTCTCCCTCCGTTCCTAGCCTCTCCCTCCGTTCCTAGCCTCTCCGTTCCTAACCTCTCCCTCCATTCCTAGCCTCTCCCTCCGTCCCTAGCCTGATGTATACAATAGGACTGGTCTGTACAGCACGCTGATAGCTAACGTTACCTGAGATTAAGCCTACCTGTGTAACGATGGCTGGAGGTTGCTTTATCACCTGTAGACCCACACAATAGACGGGCAACAAACACCACCCATTCTTCCGGGCAAGTCGAGTAACTGTATCCTCACATTGTACAACGGAAACTCTTTGTGTCATAGAAACTGGGCATTTGAAAAAAATAACACTACATTTTAGCTCATGTTTATACTTCACGTCATTAAATAGAATTAGTGACATTCAACTTAATATTTAGTCAGTACCAATGATTCAATGGCATTCAAATGATTGCATAACATACAAAAATCTTATAAAATGTATTACACAAATTTCTATTGAACCACAAGAATTAAATTTATCAATTAATTTCTAACGAAAGTAGTTCACCTCGAGAAACGATACATTGAGGTGCGGTTTATGGGATGCTAATGACTTCTGTGTCCTATACAGTGTGACTCTGTGACAAGCGTGGTGAGGTTTCTGTGACAAGTGGTATTGCTGGAAGCTATTTTTCGCTATAGGTGTAAACGTACTACGGATTAAAGGATGACTGATGGACTCATGCCGCATCCCCTCTGCCTGGTAATTGACTGATCATATGGACTTAGAAACTGGACGTATGTTAAGCCAGACCGTAGGCCTCGGAGGCCGGACGTATGTTAAGCCCGAGCTCTGTACATGGGAGACACGAGACACGAGGCAGGTATTATGTCACCGTGCCGGAACTGGTGGGGAGTCGGCCAAGACACAATAGGTCACGCAGAATGGTGCTATGTCATCTGTTCACTGTTACCTGTGATAATTAATTAATGCACTGAAATCTTACAGACGGATGATTTACGAGCTCATGTACAGGTTAGAATGTGTACAGAGATTGACAAAGAAAGAAATGAATAGAAGGATTAAATTTTGTTCACTGATATCTGGAAGAATTCATGAATGCACTAAAATTTTACAGACATGATTTACGAGCTCATGTACAGGTTAGAGTACGCAGAGATTGACAAAGAAACAAATGAATAGCTGGATTAAATTTTGTTCACAGTTACCTGAAAAAAAATTGTGAACACACTGAAATCATACAGATGATTTATGAGCTCTAGTGCAGGATAGAAGGTACAGAGATTGACAAAGAAACAAATGAATAGCTGGATTAAATTTTGTTCACAGTTACCTGAAAAAAATTTGTGAACGCACTGAAATCATACAGATGATTTATGAGCTCTAGTGCAGGATAGAAGGTACAGAGATTGACAAAGAAACAAATGAACAGCAGGATTAAATTTCGTAACACACATAATGATATATATTTCAAAACTGCCAAAAATACATAAAGGTAAAGAATTCCTAGAGTTATGTTTTTATGCAGTTTTCAATAGTATTTCAGTAATCATTGGTGGAATTGTTTGGAGGACAACTGAAATTGCATAGTGTTAATCACTATCATAAATGTAGCATGATTCATGCCTTTAAAACTCGTCTCTACCATTGAAAAGTTAAAGAGCCCCTGGGCATATACTTTCCAAGTAAAAATAACTGCTATCATTATCATTTGTGTTCCCATAATTTATGTTTCCCAGTTCTGTGAACTCCATCAGCTATTATCTAAACATAGTATCATTTCAACACAAATGGATCAAAAAGGGCAACATTTAGAATAATATTATTCAATTATTACTGCTATTAAGTGAAAAACTAAGTTCCTATGTTGACATTAATATGACATCACCTCTTTTCATGAGCCAAGATAATAATTGATAAGATATTGATGAAAAACCATCCTATGTGTCAATCTATCACATCAAACAAAGTACAAATATACCGGTAACATAATCATGTAGAGATTAATCTAAATCTGTAGATAATTTATTAAAAATAATTATCCATGTTGCTGCGACAAACAGTCCCATTTATGACCATATCGACGTTCGGGGTTAGTTTAATGTTTGACGACTAATGGCTTGCTCCACCAGGGGGCAGGTTTCACTGTCGCTTGCACATCACTCACAGATATGACAAGCCACTGTAAAATTGCCATCAAATGAGAATTCTACTGAGGTCGGAATGTCCTAGGTGAGGTTATCCTGGGTCACAATGGGTGATAGGTTAATCAATAGGTACGACATTAACTGTAGCGGAAGACATAAATCGACCCACAGGTTGTTGGGTTTCAATGAGACCCCACCCCCACCACCCGCCTCACCACCCCACACCACCGATAAGGACACCCTGTGTGCATTCCCCCCAAGGTTCGCCAATTCACCCTGCTCGTACTAAACTGCTAACCTTTCTGTGACGAGTACAAAAGGAACCGTTTGTGAGTATCAGCAAATGAGCTGGTCACTGCTGCCCTCGCCAAAAAAAAAGATCTGACAAATGACGTGAATGGTAAGGATTGAAATCGAAACAGAGATGGGACATAAAAATGTATGATCTGGAATCGAGCAGACAATTCTGTACGCTACCACCAGCTGAGCAACTATTAGCGTGAGATTCCTTTCCATGGTTCGGCTTGGAGTACAAAGAACATAGATATAAGACTGCCTTTGTTATTTGTGGGTATTATTGACAATTCTGTCTCCGCTCTTTGCTTTTTGATTGTACAAAGTCGTTAATGTTCCATTTGTACCTCAAACTTTCACCTACATTATGGTTCCCTTTATGACCATGGCTCAACACATTCACGTGTATTAGTTCCCTTCACATAAACCACTGAATGGTACCTTATGAATCAATATGTTACTATGTGTGTAAAAAGTATACTCACAAAAATGTGCACATGATATTTCAACGTGCAATGATGAACAATATCCTAACTAAGTGAAGTTCAATATTATTTTAATATTTTAAATATTTCCATTTCTACAAAAATATTTTCTATAATTTAGGATCAACAAGGAATTTGCAGATCATTCATTAACACAATAAAGCAATCGCTCAAATCCCATGGCCACCAAGGACGGAGACATTTTAATCAAATATACAAGACTTGTGTATACTGCCTGGGCAGTATTTGAGAAATCACAAAGACAAAGGTTAAAACTCCTGGAAGGCCAACAACGCCGAATTGTATTTATTTTCTTCCCCAGATGGCCAGCGTCACTTGCAGCTTGCAAACAAACGGCTGGACTTTACATTTGGTGGAAGAAAAACAATATGGCTATAGGAGGATTGCCTCCTGCTGAAGGTGGACTTATTTCCATCAATTTCAGCCACTGAGGGTAAAGGCATTAAACAACAGGACACTTAAATTCTAAAATACCTCTGGACTTAAAACTCGTCTCACCCATTCATAGATTTGCAATTAGTTTTTCTGTAATGGCAATAACGCAGCGACAGTTTTATCATCAACAGATCAAGGTCCGTTGAAGCTGGTCATAAAAAAAAACGTTCATCAAGAATTTGTCAAGTCCATGAAGAATGCACCAGTTCCAGAAGAATTAATAGCATTAAAGTGGAGGAAATAAGATTGCTTGCATTTTCGCACACCAAATTTATTCAAGTACTAAAAGTATTATAACTCAAGTGGGTGTCTGGGTTTATGTTGGGTTGAATATACCAGTGCGCTAGAGGAATAATGACAAATGTTAGCATAACAGTCACATTTATCTCAGATCACGCTGAGCGGTGAGCTTTTATCTAAAAGTAAAAAGCAAGAGATGATCTCAAGTCGCATAAACCTGGATCTAAATCTGTAATAAAGTTGTCAATTATTGGAATACCATCAAACTTTAATGTGCCGAGCATTTTCACTTGCAGTTTTAAGTCGCTTTACGAAGTGGTTGGTGGGGGGAGGGGGGAGGTGGGGGGGATATAAGAAATGCATGTATGCACACATTGATAAAGTATGAAGTGGTTGGTGGGAGGGGGGATCAGAAATGCATGTATGCACACATTGATGAAGTAAAGTGTGGGACACTGACCTACCTGACATATGCATCAACAAGATTGACATGATAATGTTTATAATTACTCGCCCTTTGTGGCAGGGTTTACCACTGGCCCACCTGCGTTAGCCCCTGTCTGGTCTTGCATAGCAGAGTAGGCAGTGAGTGGACAACAGCTCTGTTGATATAGGATCTTATTACAATAGGACCGATACCTGAACCAAAATCACGAAGAACCAAGACAATACCACTGACATTCAATCAGTTGGGAGTCCATAGATTACATATTGGTTTGGGTTTCACATGGACGTCCATTGGCAAGCTTTCTATTTGCTGATGGGATTGGATTGAAATTTCAAAAATTTTCCACTTGACTAAAAGCACTACTGAATTACGAAAAGGAGATTCGGTTATAAAACGTATTGAATATTTAAATGGATAGACATTCCCCAAAGAGCTGTTAAATGTTTTATTCAACACGTTTGGTCTCCAAATGTCACACCATCTTCATCTAAAAGTGTAATAAGCATTATTATGTAGCTCAGGTTTTTATGCAGTCTTTTAAACACTCATGAATAAATAGTATCATATTCCCAGTCCCAGTGGTCCCCAACCTTCTACCTTCCCCTCCCACCTATCTCCCCTCCCTTCTCACAAGAATTTCCCATTTGCCTGGCATGAACAACATTTCCACTCCTATGCGAAGTATTCTTTTACCACCACTTCGAAACATTTCATAATCTCATTGCTATCATACTTGTAGGATTTTCAATTCTTTTTCATTTATCTTAAACTGAGCTTGACATAAAATCTTGCAAACATAAACGAGAAAGATGTATCAAGTATTTGTTTTCAACAGCACTCACAGTATGGAAATAAATTACTAAGATTGTAGTTTCAAATGGAAAAGTACCAAACATTCAACAAGGAAAACTTCTTAACTGTCAATGGATTGAAGAGAATTTGCAGTTTGGTAAGCAAAGACTATATTGTTATGGCATATATCCACTACAAAATACTAACATTCATCATTCAGTTAATGTCTTAGTTATGCATGGCCAAAGCCGTTTCTTACAAACAAGAAGTCTCCTTGAACTCAAGTAAAAGCCGCTGCATTAAGGTGGCATATTTTCATGTAGTCACAATCTAATATTCAAAGGTTCGTGCTCAGGGATTAGGCTTTTTTTTCTCCACAAGGCTGGCAGCCAACACACAAGTGAGTATTGACACATCAAGAAAGCAGTCTATCTCTCGTAGTGAGCGCACACAATTCAAAGTAGAGTCTCATTTCCACAGACAACTGCTGCAAACATTGCTGGTCATGAATGTAAATTAGAGCCATACCCGCAATGCACAATACCTATAATTGGGAACAAATGCAACCTTACAAAACTTGAAGATTTGTGGGATATTATTCAATCTTCTATTTTCCCCTTGTAGTTTGCATTACAATGGAAAAAAAATTGTTTTACATGAATCTACATACTTGGGTAAAAAATTTAAAGTTGGATAGAAAAGGAAAGTAATATTTTCAGCTATTGCTATATTCAATGGAAAGAAATATTCATAAAATAATTATTATTACATTCAAGGAAAAGTTCCGTTGTTATACTCAAATTACAGAATGCTCTTATGGAATCCAAATATAGTTTATATAACAAGTAAATATTACTACTCCAGATAATTTATTTATCTCGTGTTAATAAACAGCGCTAACAGGGACGTAAACATTCTAGACAAGCAGACATAACACGACCACCCTGGCACTCTCATACTTCCACGGACTTGTAAACTTATGAAGTAATTATATTTATAAGTACCATTTAATTTCATTCAAGTATATTAAACATAACTGTTCACGTTATTAATAACACATACACAGAACAGAAAAAAGTACTGCTAGCTAATTTACGACGGTCAATCATAAAGTTAGCAGTTCCAGGTGAACTTTAAAACTAAGTTATGCAGTTCCAAGTCAATTAAAAAGGTGCTAAAGACGGCTTTTCCACAGACGCAGGTTCTGAAGATAGTCTCCAGAGGAGAGTCTCTGACCGACTCCGAGCAGTGCCCAGCGTCCCACTGACATTTAGATGCAGGCTGGTAATTATCTCTAGTGTCCCATGTCAAACAATTAGACTGACACCAGTTTGAGCTGTCAGGGCCCTGCACATACCTGGCTACCATACACACACTGCTAATGTCAGTTCTTAACCCTCACGAGTCTCTCCGTAGCTAGGACATAAATAGATAGACAGACCTACGTAGGACACAAATTAGACTGTCGCGTACAAACCCAGGTGTCACCAACCAGAGATTAGTCATTAATCATGTGGAAGATTTTATTAAATTTTATTATAATTTTTCAATCTAATTTCAGCAATCTAATAATGATGCGAGTAGCCATGGATGATACAGTTGGACCAAGGGGAGACAACTCTATACCAATGGTTTAGGCATACAGAGTTGTTCTCGTCTGTGGAGACAATGTCATGCCTAAAGGTGGGACTTGAACTCAGAATGGTATCTCCTGGACCATACCTATTGCAGAAGCAATCGTAGTATTGGTATGCATAAAGGCTCAAAGTACAGTATCTAACTTAGGAACTGACTGTTTCTATGGAAACGGTAGATGTCGGTAAGCAAACAATGATAAAGAATCGGCTTGTGTTTCTTACAAATTTGTATATTCTCTTTCTCCCTGCACCACTTCAAAGGTTTTCATGATCCACCAGTGATAAGCTATCTTATTATCCCGCAGAAATTGAGCTTATACTACGACACAGATTGCCAGATAAATAACGGAACCCTGGTGGAATATGATGCCAAAGCCATTTGTACAACTATTTAAATCTGAAGGACAAAATGCTTATCAATCCTGGAAAAAGTAAACAACAATCCTGACAGTTATCACCTGAAAACCATCCACAAACGACTGCAGGGGGATTGTTATTTTTCAGAAATGTGTGAGAAAATTAGCTTCTTTAAGAGACGCCCTTCTGGAAAATTTGGATTATTTTATTCATAATTATATTTCTTGCAGTGTTTCTAGGAAAGTACCTTCGTTTGCTCCCTCTCATGTTGTTATTTCCATCTCACGACCTCAGATAAGATCACTGATCTCCCGGATTAAACTTCTAATTTATTTTTTTCTCTCTCTAAAACGCTTTGCAATTGCTGCAGAGCTAAAGCTGTGTATTCATTGTACAAAAGGAGTGGCTGTCAAGACACTTCCTGTTCCAGAACTCAGTTCCTTAATTCCCCTTGGAATTGGCGCACAATGCAATTCTCCTAGTATGCAGGTCTTGAACAAAAAATGCGTAACGGACATTGTCGGAGAGCGTGCTATCTGGGCGGCATCAAGTAGGAAGTCAACGTGGCCCTAACCGAAAGTTTCAAATCCATCATGTTAATCTCCTGGCCACCTCTCCACCTTCATATCTATCTGTTTCAACTACGTGGAGGAATCCATCAACCAAACAACTTGAAAGGCAATAACAAGCTAATGAATGAGGTGATGTTATCCAAAGGCAGGATGTATGCAACGGAAAGAAAAAAATCGAGAAGATCAAGTTCAATTTTCACAAAAATATCAAATTTAATTTTCAATTAGGAGTGTGAAACCCAGTAGAAGAAAACTGCAGAAAGTTAGCAAGCATCATAAAAAAATATATATATATATATATATATGATATTTAATTTATATTTTCCAGTTTGAAATTTGACTTTAGTGTGAAGAGAAATGAAACTTTTCAAGCATCATAAAAATATATCCATGTAATATTTTATTAATATTTTCCATTTCGAAATTTGCACTCTAGTTTGAAGTGAAAATGTCAGCCAACAAAAAATCTACAACAGTAAAGATGTATGTGAAACCATGCAATAAAAACTATTTTCAAAATTGCTGAAAGTATTAGAAAAGCATAAACAGAGTCTGGCAAAGCAGGCTACGACCAATAAAGTTTCTTCCAGTAAGTATTCCAGCCCCAAACGAGTATATAACAACAGGAGTTCACTCCACAGGAATCATTAGGTTGCATCCTCTGAACAAACAGCCTCTGCCACAAACCCTCACGCTGGTCTGTTTCTTATGCTAATTGCTCTCATCAGATCAAAGCAATGTCGTATAATTCTGCTACGCTCCGTGTTTCACGAGCAATATTGCTCGGAAGGTAAATACCATTTCTGATTCCTGTTCCTCCCGATTCTCATAAAAAAAAACCATCCTCCATTCGCTCTGTACTCTCCCTATCCCGTAGAGATTAATATCCCTGTGTTTACCCAAGATAGGGGCCAGATATGAAATGTAACCGCCATCTCTTATGTGTATTTGTATAGCAGTAACACCATATTTTATCTCACAAATCTCACAGTCTCGGAATGTGCAAGTTCCAAGGGGCTTCATGCTGACATTCGCAGTCGCGATTGTTTGTCGAACGTAGTTGTACGTTTTCGAAGAACTGTGTGATGGGATACAATTTGGATAATGTTTCCGCAGCAAATGTCCGACGTCGGACCGAGTGGTACTGGTTGCCGCCTGGCAAGTGCAGATTACAAAGGATATTAAAAGTCAGCTATAAAGCTCTGGAGAAGCTACCTGTCAAATTAGTCAAATTTCAAATATGGTAATCTGTCAGGTAACAGGCAGAATTGCGAAATGCTCACACTTCTTTGTGACATAACATGCATTCTGGACAAAAGAATAAAGATTCCTACACAAATTCTCCGTGGGATTGATTTCTAACACAGATACAGGTTTTGTAATGGAAATCAGGACAATTATTTTCAATTTAAGAATATTTCTAGGAAGTATCACTTCACAGGACATGTATCCATTTTCATCCAAAAGCCGAGAAATGGTTTTGATGAATTAACTAACCATACCGTCGGTCGCAAGGGCAGGAAACCGGAGTAAGCAATCTTTTGTTGTTTGCAGAACGGTTTCCATAATTTACGCAGTTATGATTGCAAAAACAGACACTTTGTTTAGGGCAACCAATGTCTTCCTTTCTTCGTAACATCTTTACCAGTCTCGCAGGCAGTCAACCCCCAAATCCCTTCTCTGGTAAGTCTTTACTTCCGCACTCAAAGACAAATTTAAGTGAAATTTTTTCCCCTTGGCAATAGGTAAAACAACTGGTGGTGTTTTCTCCTGCTTAGTTTGACGCGAGGAGAATGCCTCTGCCAAATGGCACCCCTGTTCCCGCCACGTGGAGCTGAATCGCCATAGCAAATGTTTGGGGTTCTGCATCACCTCCAACATTAGAAGGGCATGCCAGATATTTCTCAAATTTCATAATTATTTAGCCAATTTGTAAAAATACTCTTTCTAATGGTGTCATATGAACCACACAGGCTGACTTAAGTGATCCCAATGAGGGTTTCATATCTAGAACATAATAATTCAACAGGAAGAGAGTGATTCCACGAGAATTTGAAGGATGGCAAATCACTTGTGACTGCGTAACGACAATCCTTAGTGCTTTTTACAATTCCTACTGGAATTCCTTTAAAAGTTTGCCTCTGTGTAATTTGCCAATTACAGGTCCTATGGGGTTAATTTCATTTCTTAAAACAGTAAAACCAATACCTCAGTAAGGATACAGTGAATGCAGAGGTATCACTCCCATCTCATTTCACCATAATTTATTGACATTTTTACAAAGATAAAAAAGTATTAATTGGATATTGAAAAACTTTCCAGCCTATAAAAACATCTAACTACAAATTTGAACCCGCTTAACATAAGAAGAAGTTACTTGAGGCTCCTGCATTAAGGCTGGCTGGGCTGGAGTAATCTACAATTCTTCAAGAGCCTGCAGCGGAAGCTTAGCATTTAGATTTAACTCATGTCAACGCCTCCAAGAATCTTCACTGATTAATGTCACCTTACAAAACTACTTTATAATAATAATCATGGCAATGCCTTACAAGCTCATTTCAATTTTCCCATCCACAAACATTTACAGAGTAATAATAAATAAAATAACATTAATTAATACTAGTGTGTGCAGTTTATTTTCAACTCCAATCAAATTGCATAATTTGCAGCTAGTCCATTAGCAAGCACATTTCTGCAACACAAACAGCTCTACATATATCTACTGGCCATTCTCCCAGCAAGCCCTGGGTCGGTATCCGAAGTGCTGATCACCTAACGAGTGCTCCCGCGACTGATACCATTCATCGAGGCTTCACGGCATCTGGTAATTACAAACTATCAAAAGTGGACAAAAGACCGTTGAAGTTTCTTCTTCACACTTTGAAACAATCTATACCATAGCCAAGCCGATATTGAGAAGAGTCAAATCTTAAAGTTCTTCTCCTCCTAAGTGTCACTTAAGACTCCTCATTTCCACTTTTGCCAGTTGGAGGAATTACAAACCCCTACTAATGATACAGTTGAAGCTGTGAGGGGCATTGTTGGAAGCTCATGGACTGCCTGGCTACCAGCAGCAATTCCATGCTACAAAGGCTCACTCGTAAACTGCCCCTCTGCAACGCAGCTAACTTGATTGAATGAGCATTTCTTGGAATGCAATTTGTATTGGAAGCGAAGGCGAAGAGTTGGGAAACTATTTTCACTGCTGAATAATCTGCTCATCATGTAATTCAACCGTTTTTCTCTCATAATTATTTAAATTCTGAGATTGTGTTTCCGTTAGTCATCTTCTTTCAATGGCTTTTGTTAGACATCCTGTTTCAACATGCACATGTTTTTCTTCCTCTACAAGTGAAATTTAGCCCTTTTAATGGGGAATAAATACTGTTCTTATATGATTAAATTATTGTAATTCTACGCAATCTTTCTCTCATAATTATTTAAATTCTGAGATTGTGTTTCCACTAGTCATTTTCTTCTGACGACTTTCATTATAACATTGTGTTTCCACGTGCACATGCATCTGCTTAATGACAGCAAAATACTGTTCTTACATGATTAAATTATGGCTGTTACTACTCTTAATGTGTTAATATTGACATTCCTTGTAGTTTATCTTGAGTGATGTAGACTTCTAAAAAGCATCTCTCGATTGAAGAGGATAGGAGAGATTTACACTGGTCTTTGAATGTATGGAAAGCCATCATATCTCATTAAGTACTTGCGTAAGACGTGGGTAGCGATAAGCCTTGTTACTTAAGTCACGTCTCTCTCGGTGTAGTCAGTGAAGGAAAGGATTGATATCTTGACTTTCTAAACATCAATTGTGACACAAGATCCTATTGCACAGTGGTAACTAAGGTGGCTTTTACTGAATACATTAAAGAGTGCTGTTTTTCTTTCTTCAATTTTCTTGTCTCCATCTGTATTGAAGTAATGCACACTGATGCATGAAAACATTATTGCAAAAGGGTTTGACCATTATTAATGAATGTCAAACAGCTTTGGTTTGTCTCTTACGTTTTTTTTCTCCACGTCTTGAAGGCCAGACCTGGAGACTAATGGTGCAAAAATCATTACGATCACCAGACAGGCTCAACATGGCCGACATCAATCTTTGGCATCTGCTCCTCCCCACATCTCTCCCCAGTCATCTCTCTACGCTCCTTTCTTCCTCATCCACACTCCCCTCTTCCAATACTCATTACAGCTGAAGTCTCCAAAAACATCTCGCTGAAATAACCATTAGTGCTTCGACGAGAACTTTTTTCCATGAAAATTACATAAATTAAAGTTTCGAGTTTTTGGTTTGACAGATTTTGATCTGATGGAAGAGACATTAACAGCCATTCTGAAGTTATCTTTATCGGGTTTTAAATTTTAAAACCAATCCAGCCATTAAGTTGAGACCTTCTTTCCTGATGTAATTGTTTTTAGATATATTTGCTAGCAGCCGGATTTCAATAGTTAGCTGTAGTTGGGAGTTTGGGGCAGGAGGAAGCACTGGATAAACAAGGTGGGCTGGAGTGTTTTTCATAATGTAACTGTCCACATTCCTAAACATTCTAAACTTAATTCCAAAGACATGTAATCAGCTAATATGCATGAATTCAAGACCCTCGAGATGTTTTTTGTGTCACAGACTTGTAGTCGTCAGATTTTAATTCTTCAAATCCATGAAATGCAATCTGTTCATTGTATACATGACCTCAATTCATTTGATTCAATGTTGTGCCAAGAAAAATATGTTTACAACTGTTGCAGCAAATCACTACTCTTGCACTCACTGTAAATTAGATGTTGGTTTTGGCTGGAAATGGCTTCATAGCAGACTTTTCATAATGTGAAAAAAATCTCTCAACAACAAGTCTGAAGCTCAACTCTTTTTGAGATCATGCTCAAAATCCACAGTAATAACAATCTCATACACACATGCTCACAACAGAAGGAAATTGAAAAGTTTCATCAATAATACATGGATCTGATGATTGTAGTGCAAATAAGCCACATACACATTTCAGTCTTTTCAACTAGATAATACAAACAATGTACGATGTACACAAAGGGCATGCCAAAGCAGTGATAGTGCATGTTTATTCTATTCACAGAAACGTCAGTGTATATACAGAGTTAAGGACTATGTTAAATATCTCAAATATCCACGCCATGGTTAAGAGACAGATACCAGTATCACAAATCTTGTTTCTCCACAGCCAAAGACAAAGAGCCCTTTGATTCGCTAGCAGAGCTTTGATACAATCTGTTATCAGCCTGCTTTCCGATCGGGTATTATCTCCTTCCACCAGGTGTGATATTGGCTTGTCCTACCTCATAGTACGCCAGTTATAAATGTCACTCTCCGATATCTTTGACAGTTAGTGTACCTGTCCCGCTCCACACACTGACAGACTTTTATACCTGTTCAGTCGCTTCCACCAGCAGGGGAAAATCTATAGTATTCCCATACAATTCACGGCATTCAAGATATGACATTAATATATCCAAACTGTTTGAATTGTGGGACAAATGCCCGTGTCGATCGGAAGTATGATGTTAATGCAGGTCACATGGACATTAAGATACGCTCATAAATAACATTACAAATCATAGCACCACAAACAATTTGGTCTTATAGTGCTTTCACGATGTGTTCAATGACAAAATCTTAGCGATGACATAACCAAGATCATACAAGTTCCATAGTACTCATGTCTTATAGTGAGGAATTACATAACTCTATTTTTATGCACTACACATAGAGACAACCATTATCAATATTGACTTCAAAATCAGTGGTGCGTGACACTGAATAGATTCTCACTGATCAAGGAGTGTTACGTCTATTCAAGTATTAATTTTGATATTTCATTTTCAAAGATGATAAATCTTAATATAAAGACTACTTAATAATATATATTTTTTAAATTATTGATAAATGAAACAAAATATTCCACAAAGAACCATATGAATATTCAATTATCAATTTCTCAATGGTTGTATTCAGGCCATGGAGACAATTTCCTTGCCAACCAATTTTCTGTTAATTGGTGTAATTATGTGATCAAGGTTTCACCTGTTTTACCTTGTCCTGGCTATTACTTGCCACCTTTGATATTGTGGCCTTTACAAACAGCCATACACACACACACACTTTAAACCAGACCAGTCGTCGTCATTAGGTCACGACATAAAATGACTGCTGGGTATATATATATGACTCATGCCAAACAGTGAAAAATATCCTCGAAGGGAAGCTTTGGAAATATTTGAGTGTTATCAAATACTAGATCTCGGTGTTGAGCCACACAAATCAATCTGCAGCATGGTAGGATTGAGCCAAGTAGGCAGCCGTGACTGGGTAGAGTCACACACACACACACACACACACACACACACACACACGGACACACACACAAGCACTTGTCTGGTGGACCCAATCTCCAAGTGCACGAACAGCAAGTCAGGTGGTGATTTGTTTGCACTTCATAGAGCTTGGTTTTTTATTTACCGTACCTTTTTCCCCCCAAACTGTCTTGGGACTTATTCTAACTTTTTTAAATATCAAGAAGAAAAATAAATTATTGACACAAGAAAATAATTACTATGAATAGTTTGATCGCGTATGGGTGAAATATTCCTCCTGGTTAATATCACTGACAATTAGTGAATTATATTGAACCACTATTGCTTCATATGTTTAAATACTTAATGATCGTGATGAGCAGTGAATAAAAGCATGTTACTTTAAACTAAATTATTTATTTATATTAATTGGCCACTTTAACAACATGTGAACATATTACATCAAAGTAGTAAATGTATTAATACACAAAGTTGAGAACCAGAATAAGTAAAATTTGTCATCGCCATTATGACTTAATGTCATTACAATGTCATACACGCATAGACGCTCTGTCTGCTGATCTCACTGCATATATATACAGAACACTGACTTTGAGGTATTTTAGAAATGCTTATTTGTACCATCTCCACCTCCAATGCTGGAGGGCTGAGGGGTAGAGCTCTCGTATGAAAGTACAGATGTTTATCAATCTACCCCCAGGTGAGTGGCAAATACCTATAGCTTCGGTGTCGATTAACTCCAAGTACGTAGAAGGGAAATATTTTCATGATTGCGATCTAACAAAGACTTAAAATACAGCCAATTCTAAGGAGGTGGAATTTGTCAACGTTCGTAAGGCATCAATATGAACAAATTTTTGTCGTTAAAACAAACCAATAATGAAATTGAAAAGCAAAATAAGAAGCATACACATCGATTCATGGATCTGTTTGTATATGGTTATCATACACATGTTGCCAGGTAATTTTCATCAAACTACTCGAGTTGACTGAATAGGTATTGGCATGGAGTAGGTATATAACTACTTTACATGACGGCTACTCGCATTTATCTCACTTTACGCTTCCACTGTGCAATGACTAATCTGTCGTAATGGACATAGGTAATGTACATAGTTAATGGACATGGCGGTACAAACATATTCTCAAGTTAGACAAACTCTACCACATCCTAGTTCGAGTTTGCCTGCGAGCTGTAAGATAACCGACTTTGCTCCTTTCGCCAAGTTGAACAGACTGGAATGTCTACCCATGCAGAAGAATCTAACTATGTTGATCTGATATAATGTCATGCAACAAGTGACATCATGTGACTACATAAGCATTCCTTGGTCATCTATGCCCATTATGTACACCAAATGTAACGTGGATAACATATGTAACTTCCAGAGAACATTAACAAGTAACAGACAATTAGATGTAAGAGTTCACTTATAAAATATTATATATATTTGCTTGATTCTTAACTCTGAATTGGAGAAATTTGATTTATAAATAATACATACGTCTCCAGTTGCCAAAGTATATTGTTATATGTTTAATAATGTTATGATAAAAACACAGAAAATTTTTTTCTTAAACTTTAGAAGTTCAAAAGAATGCATATGTGGTATTGAGGCCAAACCACAACAAAGAGAATTTTTTTAGACAGATGCGTCAAGAATACTTTTCAATGCCAAGTGTCCCAATTTTAAAATGTCAATAATAATAACGCAGAGGGAGTTTAGGGGGCGACATAATGTCCAAAATGCTAGCAGCCAGTTCTTGTCAACAGCATTGTTTTCTTAGGAACGAAATCAGGATGACTAGGAAACCAAGTATCGACCTTGAATGTTTGGCACATTCTTTAAGCATGGATTGAGGCGAAGTTTGTCAACTGTTTCCCTGGGCTTTGCACAGACCCCTGGCATGTTTGAATTGGTGACAAAAATCCTAGAAAATCTGCAATAAGTTCACATCAGGATTCACATCAAATCGCTTTTCGAAATAAACGTCATATCAATCTTGCAACATGTTAAAACCAACGAACTGTAAACGCAAAGGAGATTTACGGTGGATTCTACTTCTTTGAACAAGCATCAAATATGCATGTTGAATGTTGTGGAATATAGTGAAGTTTGAACATAAAACACAATTTTATATTCATGTGTTCTATGCACTTTACACTTGAATGTAATTTACACATGCAATGGTTACATTTCCATACATTTGCCTTGACCTCGAAAACCATAAAATGATTTTTGTTTAGTGAATCTAAACAATTACATTATATAGAAATATTGCCGTCAGAGCAATACCGAATTCTGTTGATAAATATGCAATATATGTTAGGTTCTATTTTCATGATTTAATACTATGCCAAAAGTCTGGTTAAAGATGTATTGTTAAAAATATTGGAAGCTGCAAAATTTTGAAAAGATTGTTTTTATATGCATTAAAGTCAAGAGAAGTACAATATGTTGTGAAATTAGAATAATGAACTATTGTTTGAGAAGACAAGGTGGTAATAATAAAGATAAAATGTTACAGCAGATATGAAATGTTGCAGTGCAGTGCTGCATTGTTCCTTGTCTACCATGTCTACCTTGTCTGTTGTCTACCATGTCTACTTTGTCTACATGTCCCTCTATCCCAGCTATCTGCAGGTGGGAACTACAACGGATCTGAGTTAACACAACAATTATTGTCAATCAAGGTGGTAACCACACCTTTGATGCAGTTAGGTGTATCACAATATATATATTTTTTATCAGGCATCTAATGCTTTTTTAAAAGAGAGTTGACATACTGTAATTATAGTGACAATAGTTGTCATAACATCATACTCATAAATTATGATTATGTCATGCAAGATGAAACCCATTGTGAGAAAGTGGTTGCCATAGCAATGGTATTAATTCTATAATCACATATCACTGTGTTGCTACATGATAAATATCTAGAGGCTGTGCCATACAATTTTATGAAAGAAGTAAACAATGTTCATATATTACCAAATAATATAACTGATAAGAATAGTATATAAACCTATTTCTTCTCAAATTAGCACAAAAAAATATTAATATCCATAACAGGAAAAAACAGCTGGTTGTGCAGATAATAAAGGTTCATATAAACTCCTCTAATACAAAACGTGTGAATGTATCGCCCCAATATCCTGTTACCATCTCGATTAATCGCATCTCATTAGTTAATTCTCAGAAAATAGTTATTGGATGTTTCAGCTCGTTTCAATGCTGAAAACTACTCTCAAAATCTCACTCTTATTTTTTAATCAAAACTGTCATTCTACCCTTCACAGTAAATCCTCGACTGTAAATCGTGGACAACAAGTCATTGGGATATCATTTCTGAACTGCAGGCTATCTGACAAACTGCACCTACTTACCCGAATGGTCCTCTCATGTATGTCTTATCGACTGCAGTTTTATGCTCCCAATTAATTATGTTTTATTACCCTTATTAAGGCTGAATTTACAACATACAGGTGACACGCTGTAATAAACCTGTACAGGTATTTATAAAACCAGTTGTAAATAATATCATTTAAGGCTTAACATGAAGGCATTGGCAAATAGAATTCTCGCCATATGTATCTTTGGTGGTGTATATGTCCATGTAACATGTTGGCTAATGTGAGCATATAAATATCAAACACTAAGAACTGCAAATAGAATACGAAGACTGAATTTATTAAACATTGATTTTGACTTTTGATTTGTTACTTATCACTTTTCATTGCTAGAACAGATGAATGAAAAACAATATGAAATTATACACGTCTTATCGTGATTATTGAACATTAGTTCAACATTATTGAACTATATGTACCACAGGACTATGAGGACAAACTTGATTCATTCAATTGTACCTATTAATATTTCATTGTTCAGGGTTCGCAATTAACACTCGCCTGCTCGCCTGGGCCATTTCTCCCAATGCTTTAAAGTTATCATACGGGCGAGTACAAGAAGCGAGTTAACATAACGTCGTGAACACGAGACACGCGAACGGAAGAACGTTCCCCCGATACATTTGTTATTTGTATTACTATTCGGGCGAGTAAGTTTTAAAGTTAGTTGCTCTCCATGCTTGCTTGTTTTGGATATCTTGGTATGTAAACTATGTAGACCATGATATATTTATTATTCCCATAAAGTTTACTTTTCATAACTGTTTCGCTCCACGATACTGATAAAACATGTGGCACACTTAACTAAATATATCCATTTTTGATGAACCCATTGACTACATGATGCAGTGGAATGTCTGAGTTTTGACATGTGGAGAGGAAATGGAAGAAAGCGGAAATTGCATAATTAAAAAGCAAACAAGTTTAACCCAAAGATTACAACCATAAAAGAAAGGAAGCCGGAAAGGTTATTGCATTTCTGTAGATATTTCTCTACATCTGGAAACAATCTGTGAGAAGAGGTAATTGCAGCTAGAATTTTTTTATCAGGAACTGGTGGTCATTAAAAAACAACTTTCATAGCCAAGCTCTGCAGTGAATGCTTCATGCATAGTGTCACTTCCAAGCGCTATCAATACTAGGTATTGTTTTAGTAGCAGTAAAAGCATTAATTACCCCTTTTTATGAGACATTAAAAAAAATCTGTCCAGACAAAATCCCTACAAATGATAACAAATGGTGCACTCCCCATTTTCGAGAGTGTTTCATTATGGAATTGGATACAGTGGGATGCTGTCCAGACTTTAATTTACGGGATGGCCCAATTTATTATACGGTAATTAATCAAATCAGGCAGCAACAGCAAGCCGTAACATAGGAACCAAATTATTAGCTTTTAGCATACCGTTATCCCGACCATAAAAAAATTACTTCACTAGAACAAAGATTGGTAGCTTCAAGTAATCTGACAAATGTAGATTCATAATTCAATGGTAGCTTATTGCATAGACTCCATTACCCTGCAGACTAGGATTCATCAAATTAACGTTGAAAATACAAGTTTATTTAGATAAAATTCAACATATTTTGGACTAGCGTACGTTATGCAACAGAAAAGCATCTTCTATTGCGATTAAATAACATTGAAAAGTACAATTTTGATCAATTTTGGTTTGCAGTAATGCCAAAATAAATCCAATTTAAATCCACATCCCTCTAGCATCATTCCAGTGCATTTTCCATGCATTACATCCAATTTTCTTTACAAAGTCCACTATCTTCTTCACTGGCAAACACTAGGGTGTAATGATTGCCCTTTTCCCTACAAGCACTTTTAGTGTTTGCTGTACCACGTCTCCTCTCTGATACTTTAGTGCCATTATAGAGAGAAACCATACACCTTATTACCCGAGCCAGCTCTAAATTATTGAAGTGGGAAGCTGGGTTGCATGTTTCCACACGAGCCGTGGTAGCATCCACTGCCACACAGAAACAGCCAGGTGGGGGTCGACGGCTCAAAATACACACACAAATCTGTTTACACTTTCTCATCTTGTAATAACAGTATTGAACCAGGTTCTTCCAATTATTGCAAGAATTTACTCCGTAACGTTTAATATTTCCACAATGGAAAATGTAGCTTTAAAAGTGTTCAAAGTTCTCAATAACTTGAATATTTGGCCTAGAGATCCGTCAACATTCCTAACCAATTCCTAATTCCAATACTCTCTCTGAATCTCCTGGGTATATGACCCACACACGTAGAGAAACTGCCCATGTCCTGCTAATGGATTAAGCCGTAAAGTTATTTCTCTACTGAGAGTAGTTCGGACATACATCAACATGGCTAACCTATCAACACCAAATATATTCATTCCAAATGTCGTCTCATTCCATTTTTAGTTTTATGTTTATTACGGTGTGAAAATTAAAGTGAAATTGCAAGCCTTTCAGACCAAACATGGATGGATGGATAATGACCAGTACTTCTCTCTATGGTTCTCTTTGAACATGTGCCCAGGTGTACAGTGAAAGCAGTTTTACAGATCTCCTCAAAAAAGCTTCCCACAGATTTTGAATTCCTCCCTGAGCCCCCGGTAATAGAGTTCTGATGTGGTTTGGATTAGTCAGACTTCCACAGGCGAGTTATCAAGAAAATCATTTCAATGGTTAATGCATTTTGTGAATTTCTAAAAGATCGGGTACAGCGGTTCGGGTGCATTCAATCCCCCAAGGTCTACAGGAACAAACAACACCATAGCAGAACTAATCTGACCCTTCTCCACTACAGACAACATGTACAATATGGAAACTGATAAGTGGAGAGTGTACCGTCATCAAAATGTCCATGGTGTGTGATTTGATGAGAGCATGTAAGTATTCACTTGACAAATGACATCAAAGACCACGATCAAACAAAATACCTTGAAATCTGTACTTTTTACCAACAACATGCCAAAACCCCTTGCAAGACTGAAAATAATTCATTTCTGGCATTACTTGTGGTATCTGATGATGCAATTTGTAATGATTTAGCGTTAGCTGTTCCTTCAGAACTCCCATCATGACGTGACAAAGAGGAATGCGAGGCTTCTTTGAGGTGGTGACTGAGAGAGCGGACACACGGGACTCCAAATAGGATAGCAGTGTGATCAGACAGGATAGCAGTGTGATCAGACAGGATAGCAGTGTGATCAAAACAAGCTGCTGAGTCTTCCTACACATCTTGTTATACATCATCACAATCACCACTAAACGTGAACAACAGTTAGATTCTTATCTTGTTTCATTGGTTGACTTGTATGCAACATGGGCAGGAAATGCTCACCGTGAGTCTCTCCAATACATATTTACGGAGACATTCAGTCTGGCAAACCCATCACACGTGGTCACACTTCATGCACCAAGAGTCAGGCACAAAGTATGTTTTCAATGAATAAAAGTACTTATGGTATACTCAATTTTAACATGTACCCTATTTTACTTTACACCTAAAGTGAAAAATGGCAACAAAACAATTAAATCAGTTTTAAGATCAACATGCAGGTTACTGCAATTGCCAGGATTTCAAAGAATCACGCAGCCTAACGTTCTGCTTGGTAAGGGGGAGTTACTCATCAGAGGCTTAACAATAAAGAATAGCGATCCCCTTTGTGTCAATTTTCGTCACAAAACAGGATCTCCACAAAGGTCGGTCTTAGGATGCTTTTCTGTAATTTTTGTGAAGGCAGCACAAGGCTCTCACAACGGGAGGAAAGCCACCTCCTGGTCCATCTCATTAAGATTTAACCGAGGGTCGTGAAGCCAAATTGAATGTGCCTTATAGGAGGAGGGGACCCCGAAGCCATTGTTAATCTAGGACCCATTCTCTTCAATTCAAGCATCAATCACAGCCCAGTAGAGGCTGGCCGGGGCGGCAATATGACATTGCACACAATATACCTAGACACATATGAATATCATCATAATAGAATATGTCTGCTCGCTTGACAAGGGAGAACTTCTCTGTGTGCTCCCGTTCTGCACCAACGAACATCAGGGTCAATGACAATCCAGTTTATAATGTTAGCCAAGTGGACACGCTCGACTGAAGATACATATTATTTCCCTACTATTAACCATGTTAACTACCCCCGGCAAATTCCACCAGCCTTCGTATTATTCAATATTTGTTCAAAACGTTTTTAAGTCTCCCCATTAAAATTCAAAATGGATGACAATATATTTTGAGGCTACATTTCTAGCGTGCTAAAGAACAATGTCGCGAGTTCTCCTTAACAATTTAGAGTCTAATATCATCCTCCAATGCCCTGGTACTGAAATCATCCCATTTCTGGCTCTTTTCATCCTATTATTCAGTGTTTCCTCTTCACTGGGTAATCCCAAAGGGAGGCAAGATAAAGAACCTGTGTTGAACAAAGTGTGCCCGATAGGGAGGTGTACTGGTACATCAACTTACAAAGCTTTTTATTCCCTTTGTCGCATATGTGAAAGGTCCCTACTCGGAGACTTGGACCCGAAACATCAAATTCATGATGAAGTAATCCCTGGTTATACTACCTGGGGTACATCGTCTTAATCGGAGTCCTACTTAGATTACAACGTCTCGTGCGGACATATCCCAAAGGTGTAGCAGCAACAACCTGTCACAACAAGATTAACTTTCATAAGCCATCTTTTCTAAAACGTCTGTTTTGATACCAGAATTTCCATTGTCAACATTTTGTGAATGTTTTGTGAAAGGGTTTGCTGCCTGACATATTGTTGAGTAACTTTTATTGACTAGATTAAAGTAATCCCTATTACATAACAAGATTTACCGTCACATTATTATTCATGTCATTAAATACCTTGTTAAAATGATCAAAGAATAGGTAATGTTTGATGTAAGTATAACAGATCTGAATTCAAATAACTTATGTACAATGACTTGAACAAACTCTAATAACTTCCATATAAATCTTTAACGTAAACTGACAACGTACTGCTTAGTTAATCCCGGGGAATTTATCCCTAACTTCACACATTGAATTCTTACACAACCCACTTGACATTAAATAAGAAAAGTCGACAAAGCAACTATAAGCTTAATCCCATGCTGGAAAATTAATTCCTTATTGCAGATCGATCAAGCGTGTAAGAAAGGAAGGCTGCGGGGTCATCCTGTCAACATACAGCAGAACCCACAGATAGATTAACCCTGGTCTGTTCTGTTGGGCACTATAGCTGACCATTACCACGGTAACCACTGGACAAACCTGTGTATAACCAAACTGGGAGATAAGTAGTTTCAGCGGACACCATTCACAAAACTTCACCAACATCAAAAACAATCTAAAGTGAAACCTACAATATTGTCTTTCCTATTTAATCCTTACTGGTTGCAGTAATACTAAAAGGTTCAAGACTTGCAAGCTGGTGAACAGATCCAAATACATATTCCTTCCATATGTTACAACATCAATGTAGCAATCTGTCGTATAACAAATAGACCATTAGCGCTAGGTATGTACAGTAATGCTGATGCTGATTTGACAAGGTGCCCTCAGGACCGGCCAGCCACACCTAGGAAATGGCGACAATGGAGCTAAGATTGGACCCCTGCTATTAGTGTCAGTGGGGCCAGTAATTTCACCTAATCGCTATTGTTCTGTACCTGCACATTCAAACAATCTGGAGGCATTGGTAAACAGCCAGCCGCCGTTTTATTGATTTATGGGATATATCGGCTGTAGATGTGTTATCACACAAAACACTTTATGCACTTGAACTGACAATTGCAGGAACACTCGCTCAGTGGCCTGTCCTATGGTTGATACGACTAATTAACGTGAGCATGTTAATTTGTGGGAGGAAGACAGGTCCTGCTTCAATACGTCCCGATCTGACGAGCCTCTCTGTTGGGAATGCCACTTCTCATTTAGAATTCAGATCTTAATGCTTTCACAACCTGCTGGAGCATAAAACAACAAAACTAGCAATAAAAATAAATAAATCATCAAATAAACAACATCCATGGATCAACTAGTACTATCTCAAATGTTATTTGCTTTATCCGAGCATGTCAAGTTGGAATGTATTGAAAGAGAAATCGTGATTAATAGAAAAACCAAAATGAGCGAAAGTGCAGTAATGCCAACGAAATGAAATCAAGTTTATGTATTAGAAATAGCAGTGACACCTGTATTGCGCCTAGAGGCAAGGAATCGTCCCGCACTAGCTGGGCGTAAGTATCCTGTTTGATGGCTTTTCAATTCCTGCCATCAATCCATCACTTCTTGTCGGCCTACGCAACTGAGTTTGTCTAAGTGATTAGAGAAGTGTACCATGTGAACAACTGTTGATGATGAACGGCGATGAAATTATTGTCTTTCCTCAGGCAATGGGGGCCTCTGCCCCTACTTCACAGCCCGGCCACATTACTTCAGCTTGTTTTCTATCACTGCCCTGATCAACTGCATTACCCATGAGCATGTCCAAGTCAACACGTTTCCACACCCAACAGAATGTAATCATTTATGGTTGTGCTTGAAGAAGAAATTGAACAATCTTTCATGATTAAGTTGTGGCGATTGAAATTGATTGTAGCGCGTTTTGATAACTTGATAATTTTTAATATTATTCTGCAGTCTGCTTGCCGATTACAGAATCATCCCCACTACAACTGACAATAAAGATCTGATCATGCTTCATTTGGGCCATTGCAGACACCATTTATTTCATCATCTTTTTCTGCCTCATTTAAGAATTGTTACTGTCAAAAAGTACATCTGTTTTTGATCAATTTTGTTTGATGCTCAATTCATCGCTGAGAGCGTGATAGAGCTGTATGGCGCTGGCAATCACATTGATCAGCTCTGTGGAGGCAACTCCTTACTGGAACAGCCCTGGAACAGCATTGGATGAGCACATTCAGTCTATCACAACATGATCCCATAAGCACAATAATAGTCACAGTTGAGAAGCAATCGAACAAGTTTATGTCTTCACTCATGTTTCCGGCAAACTATTTCATTGCCCTATAACTTCTGACTTGATCAATAAATCACATAATTTCATCCTTGTTCAATTTGTCAGTATGATTGAGACATCTTCCAACGAAATATGACTTCACGCCTCGACCAAACATTCACTTAAGCAATTTATTCAACTGACCACATAGAGGTGAAATCTTTTCGACAATAACAGGACATCTATTGATCCCAGTTGTTTCAAGAAACGGCATCCATCAGAACTGGTCTCATCTCGGTAACAAACAAAAAAGTCTTCAATGCTCGGTAATTACAGTGACGAGCATTACTACACACGGTCAAAGATAATATGCAAATGTTCAGAGTGGAAAAGATCTTATTCCCTTTAGATGGCGTCACCAAGCAGCCACTTTCCAGAACTAACAGTCCTCTTCTGAATGGCTTCATTAAAATTACCACTTTTGATGAATAATGATTAATCTAATCTGACATAACTCTTGACAGAAAATGGAACCAAAAAATACCTTATTGATGCAGAATCACATAAAATTTAGCCTAAATGACATGTTTCCCCAAGATTAAGCTATTATTTGTTCATTTTCCCATTAACAACATAACTCAGCAGATAACCTGTACTCTCAAATCTTGACACAGAAATTCATCGTAACAAAAATACTTTTATTTAATTGTCCATCGTTTCATCTTGAGGTCATGGAGGCAACATACCTCCAATATATTTTGCGATGAATTTCATGTATTCAAATATTAACTGATCAATACAAGGATCTTGCGGTCACAAGTTCCTTCTATGATCTTAATAATGAACCGCATCCCGAGAACACACAATTCCCGAGTATGCCCGCTTCCTCCGAACCAAGACACCTGTTGTCGCGTAGCACTGGTTCGTAAGTCTGAAGACATCGGGGCCAATAATGTACCTGATTGGACCCACTGTGTCAATCTAGAACGCTAAGGACTCTATGTGTGTGTTGGTCCATAGCAAATCATAATGTTTTCTTCTTCATGTTCAGATATTCAGTGCATGTTTCTATCTGCTGATAAGACACAAGAGGCCATGGCCTGCCTCTCTGCTCTGGCTGTGTGTTGAAACCAGATCCACCCTTCATTGTACTAACAAAGTGTGCTTAATGAATGCAAATGTGATGCGATATATATGCACTATAACGTAATGTCGTCTTTGTCACACAGACAGTCCTGTTCAGGAGATCTGACGGAAACAGTTAAGCAAGACTAGTTTTCTAATCATAACTTTAAGTGGCTCTCTTCATGGACTCCTTTAATCTTCAGGTTCACTAAGTATATTTCATATTGCAATAAGAATTTACAAACAAGGACTCAATTAAAAATATGCTTATTTCCCCTCAAACTAACCATGTATTTTACAGATGGATAGGTAAGAGGAAGATTTTTTTTTCTTGCCAAAAGACAATTTATATTTGTACAATTGAAGGATAACCACAAATGCTTGACAATGATGATTCAGCTAACTGTTTTAATAATCCAAAGTACATATGCATATCCACATGTTCCAGATGTCCTGAAAAAGAAATAATTTACAACTTGTCTTGTCTGATAAAATATTTAGACTTGGGGTATCTTTCATCAGTTGGTAGGGTGAGGGGAAACAATCCATTTATTTTTTATTTTGGCCCAATCTACTTTATTCCTCGGACTATGTGATAAAATTGCATACAATATACTAAATCTTCCATGTCAAAATCATAATGTCTGAAGCCATTTACAGCTAATTCCTTGAGTAACACTGTCAAAGTGACAATAGGATGATTGTCTTTCATAAAAAAAAAAATGGGTTCTAAAAACACAAATAATTAAAATGTTACAATTGTTATTTCAACCTATGACATGTAAGGTCAAGCAAATTGTATCACAAGATAAAACCAATTTATACTTGTTGAAAAAAGATCATCACCACAGCTAAAAGTCATGCAGCATACATAAACAAAATTTGTCAGAACGTATTTAGTTCTGTAAATTGGTTTATCCTACGAGACTTGCTATCAATGACTTGCAGTGGATATGATTTCAGCCACGCCATGTTGGCCAGTCACACAAAGGAGGTATCTACTGTGAGGTGCACTAAGACTCACGCTTCAGTTCACACCGCGCAGGTAAGAAAAGAGACCATACCTACACGCTCGCGATTGTGCCGGGATTTATGGGAGTTATGGGACTCGAGGGGACATGGCCATTGATGGAGCGTGAATACAAGCCGCCAGTACAAACTCGCCTAATTTACATAGATAATGGCGTTCCTTGCTGGTCCCAGATAAATGTTCCAATGTCCTAGAGACGCCTACAGATTTCTTTCATACAGTATTCGATTTTTTTTTAAAGAGTTGAAAGACGTAATGTTGCCATTAAAATCCCCCCCATTGCTTTGTGAGAATGTTCGATGACAGTCCACTTTATGTATTTTTCTATCGATGTCAGTTTGATGGAAATATAAATATGTCCCTTGTGTGAGATGTTTCACAATTGCTTGGTAAAAGTCATACCCAGCTAGGAACATCTTAAAGTGCTTGTATACGTGTAGACGACATATTTGCATACATGCCAGCACTCACAATCTTGACATTTCATGGTTTAAAGCCATAAAATCAACTATTCATCCATTAAAAGCATACCTTAATGAAATCATATCTAAAATTGCTTGCACTGTCTAACAACTAATAAAAAAATATACTATATCAAAGAAATATTAACAAAAATTAATGGTTGAAAAACTGTCAAAGTCTGGGGTATGAAATTTAAATCGAGGTCAAAGATATGGAGGTATCAGGAAGGCGAAACTTGGAAGAACTCTTCCTGGCCGACTATTTTGTCTGCAAACAACATCAACAGCTGCACGATCATCTGATTTCAAAAAGAGATTTGCCATTTCCTTTGCCAGCTCTCAACCTCCAAGAAGCGGGAAATGTTTAGTTACCATATCCCAAGCTAATGAACACATGTTTAGATGTGCTTAGCATACAGATCCCGTGTACAAAATTTGTCAAACATGCAAATAGTTTTGTCATCTAATTCGCTAATTGGAATTTCAAGTGTTACCATGGATACCATCAACGTACTCCAAACTCCTTCCTGGTAAAGGAGGAAACATGTTGTACCTATATCCGATAATCAGTCTGCAATAGCAAACATCGTCTCATAGAATTTAAGATTTATACCCATTAGCTTTCTTACCGTAGCATTCAACTCTGGGACAAATCAATCCCAAATATTGTATGACTGTTTTTTTCATTTTGTGCAATAGTTTGTGCTTTTGCATATGAACTTAATCTTGAGTTGCCATGGTAACCAATCCAGACACGAAACTAGAAACTGGAATTGATTAACATTATTAAAGAACTCAAGCCTTTGATGATAACTTACCTCAATCCACAACCATTCATAAACAAACTACTGGGTTGATTTTGTAGTTGTTCATAAAGTTACGGAATATAAGTAGACGATCAGTGGCTAAAGCACGGCTAAGAGGATACAAAGCAGCACATAAACAATGAAAACCTGCTATTGTTGCAGAAACAATGCACATTTGTCACATGTAATGATCAGACCCAATCCCAAAGGGAAGAGGTGACAAAACAACGCTGGTTAGGAAAATGCATCTACATAATTAAAACAATGATATGGTGAAGTGCTTTGATGGTTAATCCAGTGGAAACTTTGACCGGCAGGGGTGAACTTTTATTGTAGCCATGTGCTGCCCGATCATGGTGATGATTACATTTGTGTAAATTCAGGTGCCAGAATGACGATACGCTTTAACAAACTCTGCACATGAGTCCGCTTAATCAGAGTTGTTGCTCATTTATTGCATTTTGTATGGACCATTCCAACATTCCAGCCACCCAATCCAGTTAGGCGATGAGAACACCAACTTGGAATGCTAATAATAAAAAAAATTGGAGATACTTCTAAAAGTTTGGGAGATACTTCCAGTTAGCCTGTTTATCAAAATGGCGACGGACAAAATGCTTGTGTATGTTAACCCGATAAACAAAATATGGCAGGTGAAACACATGCACGATACTGTTTTTCATATGGTTATCAATTTATTTACTGTTAATTAGAACCTGTCAGAGGTGTCAAATGATTTGTTGTATTTTTATTTGAGTCATCAAACACCAAAACCTCTTGATGATTTTATCAAAGTCGCCATGAAATTAACGTAAAGACATTCCACTTCCATAACAGAGAAATCCACATAAACCAGGTACTTTTGACCTGGTAGAAATATCTAGCCGATGTTATCACCTCTCACTACCTTCCAGTTTGGGTTTAAAAAGGCAAAGTTTGATTACAAACGGTGATAACAAGACTGAGATAATGACACCTTAGGCCTAAAGGTCTTTACTTCGACCTTAGAGATGTCTTTCTACTGAGATAATGACACCTTAGGCCTAAAGGTCTTTAAAGCGACCTTAGAGATGTCTTTCTGTGTTCTAGCTTACGATGTCTTTCAGCAAATGTCATGGTTCTTAACTCCCCCTAACACTGCTCCTGCTATCATGACAACTAAACCCAAAGGCATGTTGCTTTTCCTCTCGAAATAGTCCTCAGGAAAATGCATTTCAATCTGATAAAAATCAACCGGAAATTAAAACGTACGTTTTATTTGGGTGCGGTGAATATTTTTACAGTGAATATCCATACTAAAATATTTACTTGATGGATATCATCTACCACCAGACCAATGTGATTTGTGATACACATCTGGCGGTAGTCACATATATATTTAAACAAGTCACACATTTATTCTTGTACAGTAATCATGGTAATACTAATAGGACCAAACAAAAACAAATATCTAATTAACACTACCCCAGGTGCACTTACGAAAGCAATAGAGTATTTTACCCCCAACCGTGCATTGTGTCAAAATAGATTATGTTGGAAATACACCTCCACCTTGTCACCTACAAGTTCTTGGTTTAAAAAGTTGACTAAACTGGATGTTTTCGCTAATTTTGTCAGTAGATGTCACGTGAAAGTAAAACAGTGACATCACAAGCCATGGCCATGATGGCAGTAGGCCAAAACAGAAGATCCATACTGTATTTGGTGAGGAATAAAGTATGCTTAAAGTTAACGTGGGTTCCATGTGCAGGTACATGCTCGTGTCATGATATACAATGATATCACAATAGCATATTGTTGTGCATGTGCAACTGGATAGAACTGCGGACAACACCATGGGTGTATTGACAGAATATGGATGCAAGTTCATGTAGCATTGGATATATCCACATTCTACAGTTACTCTTGGTCCTAAAATTCTATTGTGAGCCATCTGTGTTATGTTTTCAATCATTTCAAACTAAACAAGTCATCTTTTTCAAAATGTTATCCAATTATTTCCGCCAGCTGAGCATGAACTGAAATTCTCCTAAAACTTTAAGACTTTCTTCATAAGTGTCCACAAAATAAGTCATTAAATTTTCATTGTGCGTTATGCTTCCGTGCACAAAAAGATGCGTGGAAATTCTGCACGGCGAGATATAATTAGAAACCAAAATAGACAGGTGGTTGCAGAGAGAGATGCAGGAATATTGATGCCACCGTAATACGGTTATACGCGCAACATCAACCTAGTTATTATTATTCACCGAGCACCGACCTGAACACAATAATTCACCGATGCAATTACAGCCACACTGGAACCAAATTCTAAAAGTAACTCTTCCTAATTCATGAATGCATTAATAAATAATGTCACAATAATGTTACAACTTGGCATGAAAACAATCCTACAAATCAAAACCTTTCAATGTTAGTTATATATTTAATAAAGAAATGCTGTCAGATTCACTGTAGCGAAGAATTTCTAGGGAGGAATTAAGAATTATCCCATCACGGAACATCTTAGTTGGAAGTTTAAACACACCAGCAAGATAAGATGTTACAATAGGTTTAGGATTGGTGTTGTTACTCCATGCCGCCTGACAGTGACGGCCAAATCTGTACGGGGGTTTGCCCAAACATCGTAAGGGCTTCGGTAGAGAAGAGGGGGCTATTACTATCTGATCTCCTGTTTGTCAGGTTGGTGATAATCCTCCACATTCTCACTGGCAACTTTCTTTCATCTCTGAGAGGCTGGATCTGGTTCGAAAGGCATTCCTGTCAGTATCGTGGAGTTTATGTAGAACAGAGTGTCGACACCAGGACACCGAGTGTCCTAGGACAGAGACAGCTCTAGGACGGAGACAGTCGACACCAGGGCACTGACAGAGACCAGTCATGCAGTTCTTGTATAATTGAGATGAAAACAAAGATTGCAGGATACATGTGGGATCCATTCTGGTCCAAGATCAACTCACGAGACTGGAGATTCTCAATATACAAGAAAAAGAAAATTACAATTCAAAATGTATAAGATAACATTAATTATTCAATCCTATGTACTGTAAAATTAGATTTATATGGAAACAGACCAAAAAGGTGGAAGTAAAGTGGGTCCCATATCACTCCACATTTGAAAACCAAATTGGACAGACTTGGTAATTAAATCAAGGAGACTCTGGTAATGATTCCACAAGACAACCTTGGAGCAACTTAAAAGAATCTAGACTCGCGCTAGGTACTGAGAAACAGGGCGACATCGGCTGCATTCAGCAGTAGTCGGTCTGTCTCTTGTTCCTATCATCTCACAGACAGACAAACAGACAGACAGACAGACAGACAGACACACACTCTCTGCCCAGGTAGTGGCGTTCTGACATGAGAAATCTGTTCCCTCTTTCATCGTTATCCGATTGTTTCAAGGACCCATTTCACAGATCTAACACCAATGATATTATCAAGCCTCCTCATATGCTTCCACAAAGGCCCTGTCAATCACATGGTGGCTTCAGACTTATAACGATTTGCTGGTTATGGACATTTATGGACATCAACTGTACTTTGTTCAGGTCGCCAAGCATTCCATCTGGAAACGTTGTGTATTATTGATGAGGCATTTGAAAGTAATACGTCTCTTGCTCTATTATCAATCAATAAATTAATGATTGGATAGCACTTCGATCTTTTGTGGTCCGTGAGAGAGGTAAACGTGTTTGCTTATTGACTGTCAAGAAGAAGACATTTATCCAGTATTAAGTATTGTTTTTACACTGCCATGTAAAAAGAAAAATATGTAATGACATTTTCTTTTCATATACTGGTTGTTTTTTTTAAAGAATTAAATTAATTTCTTAAAAGTAATAAATTGCCAAAACTTCCTTTCATGTGAAGTATTCAGTGGCCTCATGCAGGGCAATAGTATCGAGCGGAGTGGCTGGGATATACAGACGAGAATTCTAACTCCAAATTGTGTCAATTTCCTGTATAACTTGAATGATTTCCTTTTCTACTTAACACAAGCACAACAGTGTCTGGACTATATGTGAATATCATTAATGCATTAATAGCATCTTAAAATAACTGTTCCAGCTCTTGTGACTACATTGCCATCACTTGATTTGCACACAGACAGTCAGCATAGAGAGCATTTATTAGCATTACCAAGCTTACAGTTGATCCATGCCAATAGCAAGCAGATAATATGCTCTCAGAGCAACTTACTTATGACTTACAAATAAGCTGGGGGAAAGTTTCCAGCTTGTCAGTAAGGCAGCAAATTTCCAATCCTTTCACAACAGAATTCAAAACATTTTTATTTTATTTTGCTGTTTCGAAATCGTGAAAAGAAATCGAAGATAAATGAACAATGAATTTGGTTAATGGAATTTATCACCAGCGTATTCCCATGAGAAATTTTTCATATAACATAACTCAATCACTCTTTGAATTATTTAGTATTTTGAATGGATTAAGCCTTGGAATTGAACCATGACTAATAGAAATATATTGCTTACTCAATACCATATGATCTCATACACTCAAAAAACAGTAATGTCTTAATACACGCTTGCAACTTGGAGTTACTGAGAAGGAAAACAGAACTTGCAGATTTAATATATAAGCCACTTACATACACCACCTCCCACCACCGCCCACATACACCACCTCCTCCCACCACCGCCCACTGTCAATGGAACAGGCCTCTGATGAGTGGCGTTTACATCAACAGCTGAAATCTCAACAGCATGGTGCCAAACTCGCCAATGAATTTTAAAAACGGAAGTGGCACTTGAATACCCTTTTAACTTTCCCATTTTGCAAGAGTAGCTGTCGTGCCATTAAATTAATTATGTGCAAGAGGTTAACGATTAGCAGGAAAACAACGCAATGTGTGCCAAAAGCAAAACACATTCTACAACCTACATGACCATCGAAATATCTATGTCATCACAGATTACCAAAGTCAGAATCTACAAAATTCAAAACTTCACCAAGGCCATACGTGAAAATGTCACTCTTCCTCAATTTAAAAATATCCACTGTATCAAGGTATCCCACAACGACAAAGAAAACAAAAGAACAGCAGTTTATTGTTTGAGATTTAATAAAAAAAATCATATTCACAACACCCTTCTTAACAAAATATAACATGTGTATTTGCTAACAAAGTTGACCGAGCTCCGCCATTTCTGGATTAAGTTATGCTTCGACTTACATATATTCTCAATCTGGCATTATCTCGGCCTCCCAAGCACCTGAGAAAAAACCTGCATCGTTTGCAGCCTCAAAGCTGCGTTTGTGCAAGAGACATTTCCCGTAAAAATCCTATAGACTTTGTCGTGGACAAGTGCGATAAGAGTTCTTATACCACAGGGCTCTGCTCAAAAGGCCTTGTAGTAATCTCTCTGCCGATGACTGGTGCATTCAGTATTGCATCCAGTATTGCATCCAGTATTGCATCGTCTGATGCAGAGAGACCGTGTTTTTCTATGGGTGGGCCTGGGTGAACTCAAATATTTGTACTCTCTTAAGACAAATAAAGGTAAAACCAGGCCGCTCACACCGCGTCACTTTCTTTCAGACTCTTCCGCTTGCAAACACACGTAAACTTTACTCGACCTGTGCCCAACGAATGTTCAAAATTCTTTTGTCTGCAATATCCATGTTTGATTTCCAGTCCATATTTTCCTTGGTATGGAACAAGTTGGCCAAAAAGAACACCTTGACAAATTGTGGAGAAGAAAGAAAAAAATCACCAATAATTAATAGCAAACTAATAGGCAACCTGACAGAAGCTATTAATCATTGGAGAGTTAAAAACAAAATCAACACTGTTGGCGATTGTGTTTGTCCATGATCACAATGGCAATATTGTCCAAACAACAGGTTCGGTTATGTGATATGATATAATAATAGCACAGCAGAGCAAGGCTACAGAGATTAAAGAAACCACAACTCATCAAGTAATGGTGGAAATATCACCACTGGCAATGTTCAAACCAGAAATACTGCGACTACCACGATTTGTACCGAAAAGTGCACTCACCATGTTTACTTCTCAATTTTATTCATAACATTTTACAGACGATCATGTCATCTTGAAATGTTATATCATTTTGCTATCAGGTATATTCTTTTGTGCCACTGTGGGTTATATAGACTTTTACTTTGACTACAAGCAAATAATGAAATCTGACAAATATTATTTGAAATTCAAATTACATTTTAAAGATTACACATTAAACATTAAACATATTCTGCCTGAGTATTGAAGGTTATATACCACTAGTTCTCTCCAATTGTGGTTATATTAATTGACAGGTCTTGAATGGCTGTCTAAATCTACCTGCTGTCTTAAACGTCTAGCAGTGCACGTTATTTGCCTTGAACTGTTGACACCTTACATGCAGCATTGACAAGTCGAAATTCTAGACTTGGTCCAAACAAAGCTGTTGCTATGGCCAAATTGGTGGGATAGTATGATGTAATGAATATGGGCCATAGAATTTTAAAGGAAATAGACTATAGGACGACAATTTTATTTGTGAAACTTTTATCATGGTTAGAAGACAATTCTTTATTTTGTTCTTAGATTAACGTGCTATATAGATATTTCAAACAGACTTTAATTGTTAGGGATGTAATCATATTTCACAACTGCATTTTAATGAAGGCTCCATGAAACCTCAAGGCAAAGGTCAAGGTCAGAAAGGTATAACTGGTACATCATCTCAAGATAAGGTGTAAATAATTTGACTACTGGAAAATGTTCATGTATCATTCTAGTTAGCGATATTATTTGTCCATGATCACATTGGCAATATTGTCCAAACAACACATATTCAAATTTTTCAAGTACAAGTATATTTTTTGCCAAAATTAAAACGATACATTAATAATAACTGGTATACCACAATTTGTTATCCCATTCACTTGGCACATAATAATGTGTACCGATAAATCACCATGAAATCTATCAAACGAAAATTCCAATTTCAGAAATAATGTTACAGAGGATACAAAGGTCTAAAAACTCAAATATTGTCTACAAGACATATGATGAGCTGTGAAAACAAGTTGCTATCAAGCGTAAACCTACATAGTGTTCACCGTATTAATAAAAATCTCCCAAGAGACACCTGATGGCTAGGTATGCCAGACAAGCATGCCGGTGTGTCCAGGTAGCTTCGACTAGAACGCATACACCCTGTCTCCACGTATTCATAAGCCAGTCCCTGTCTCCAAGTACTGCAGTAGCCACCCCCCTACGAAGGTGGAGATTCTCTGGGGTTCCATTTCACCTCTCAAAACAATACGCACTCCCAGCGGGCCATGGTGGGCGTAGGCAGGAATTTGATTTCACATACAATAGTTTCATACCTCATTAAAGTCTGGTTAAAGCTCCTATCCTGACCACAGTGGTGTCAGGAGCCTCACAGAGGGCCCTAGAGTGCAAGTTATGTTTTGGAAGCAGATGGCATTCAATAATCGTTCGGTTCCAGTTCGCTGAACCATGACATATAATTTCCATGGAAATCGCGCTACGCCCGTGGTATTTTTTTTAACAGCGTGAGCATCCTGTCTTGCTGGGATGCTGACCTACTTTTAATCAATAATTTAGATATTTCTGATTAAATGCACAGCTGTAGTTGCCAAACATACTCACAGAATTACACACATCATAGACTGTCGACCCGTAGATAAATAATCAATTTGTATAAATGTCCACCAAAATTACGTTTCTTTTTCAAAGTTCGGCTAGTCCACAATCAATCTAAGGCCACCCCATACTGTTAACTGTATGTATAATGATTTTTATATTGCACAATGGTATATCTGTGAACATGGCGCATACCAAGAGTAGTGAAGAAATTCACGCTCGGATGATTCCGCCTCATTAGCCATGTCAGGGGATCTTTTTTTTTTACGTCCTCACTCCAGGGACATGGTTGAATGAACTCCTATGTGATTTGTGACACGCATCTGAGGGAAGAGTTACTTGTGAATTGTGTTGTATATGTGTGTGCAGAATATGCTGTAAGTCGGGGAACTTCGCAAATAATGTGTAGTCGAAATATAAACTAGTCTAATGTGAATACTTCAGACTAGAATTTCTCTATCTATCTGTAGGGAGCAAACATAAAAATAAATTGCATTCATATTTATACGTATATTCCTGTATTATATACAGTCGACTCCCTTTTATCCGGACGGTTGCAAATAACTGAATTTCCAGATGTCCGAGTCATTTTACATAGGAAAATTGATATATGGTTCCTAGTAAAAACGGTGCGGATAGCGAGGAAACCAGTTATCCGAAGCTGGGGTCCACTGTATACGTCATACCAAAGAAATAATAAAAATTAAAATCCGATACTTGTATTACCCTCCAATAATTATTGAAAATATGCAGCTTCTCTACATTGGGAGGTTTCAAACAAATTTCTTACCTGTAGAATACATTGTCCAATGGCCTTATCTTCAGGTACGGATGCGGAATAGAAACTCTGATCGAATTCGGGTTGTTTGTCGTTAACATCCTTGACGGTAATTATCACAGTCGCTGAAGATATCCGAGGCGGTTTTCCACCATCAGAGGCGATTATTATCAGTTTCGGTTGAGATTCGATTTCGCAGTCGATCGTTGATTTTGTTGTTATAAGCCCAGTGTTTTTGTTGATTTGGAACCACGAGGTCGGAGTTCGATCCGAAATGCTGTACAGTATCCGAGCATTGTTTCCGACATCTGGGTCTCGTGCTGCCACCTTTGTGATAGAAGTACCTGGTTCTGCGATTTCATCTATTTCCGCATAATATACATTTTTACTGAAAACAGGATCGTTGTCATTGACGTCGTCAATCCATATCGTAAACGAGTACGATGCACGAAGCGGAGGTGTTCCGGAATCGGTGGCGATGATGGTCAGATTATAAAACGGTTTTACTTCGCGATCAGGTGGTTTTGAAATGACGATGAGGTAAACCACTCCATTGGATTCCTTCAACCCGAAGACACCTTCATCACCTTGAAGCGTGACACTCGTGTTGAAGAACTCTTTAGGGCTGTCCGGATCGCTGATCGAAATCAAGGCGACGTGGGTGCCAGGTTGGACGTCTTCGGAAATTCTTCCAGTTTTGTTGCCGCTTGAATGAAGGAACACCAGAGTTATGTTTGCTGGAAGTTCGTTGATGTTCAGCAAGTCTATTTCCAGTGATGCACTGGCTCCTGTGTGAGTATCTGGACCATTGTCGCGTGCAAAAACTGTGATGCTGAATTTAGGAAGAGTTTCGTAGTCGAGAAACTTATTCACACGAACGACACCGGTCACAGGATCTATACGGAAATATTTGGCCTGTTCCGACTGATCATCAAGTAAATAAGTCACTCTTCCGTTTTCTCCGGAATCGTTATCAGTTGCGGAAACTTGTAGTACGCTTGTTCCAATGGTAGCATTTTCTGCGACCTGTGCATGATATCGGCTGTGAGCAAATTGCGGTTGGTTATCATTTTGATCGCTAACGAGAATGTGAACATTTAGATTGGCTTTCTTCCTGGGATTTCCTCCATCTCTGGCTTGAATGACTAGCTGGTATTGTGTCTTGTCTTCGTAATCCAGCTGTTTAATGAGAACCAAATCTAAAAGCCAATCTATGTTACCCGACGGACGTGTTAGAAGACTAAAATGGCCGTCTTCATTGCCGGAAATAATCCTGCAATCCTCAATCCCATAGGCGCCACTATCAACATCCGTCACTTTTCCTAGAGAAAACTTATTACTAATAGGTGCTAATTCAGATATTGAGAGTGTCTTCGTCTTATTAGAAAAATAAGGACGATTATCGTTAATATCATTTACCAGAATTTCAATCTTGATAAAAGTAAATGAGTTGTCTTGTACAAAGAAATTAAACGAAGATTTCTTTTCCCGATCCAACAATTTTTTGCTATAAAGTTTTCTGCCTCTCAAATCTATGCTTGCCTTCATCTCCCCTATAGGAGCAGTAACAAATCGTATAGGTGGATTAATAGTTGACACAGAAGTGCCGATCTGACCAATATAGGTGTCAGGGGGTTGTCCTTCATCTATCGTGAATTTCTCCGTGGTGTACGAGGTCTCCTGGCTTGAAGCACATCCCCGAAGGAGAATAACAAGAGTTAATACACAAGTACCCCAACTCATCCAGTCCATCTTCCGAGCCGCTGGCGTGGTCGCTATCATGGCACCGCCAGCTACGTCCTCCGACTATCGAATACTCTGCATCTTCTACGCAAGCTTTCATTCAGTTCTCATCACTTTTCATTCAGTTCTCATCACTTCCAGATCCACACATAGCAATAGTGATATACAGTAATCAACACAATTCTAGCAGCACAATCAGCTGTGATCAAAATGCTTGTTTCTTTCTTGAATATTTTATATTAATATGGATATTGTCAAGTTTCCTTACAGTTTTCTTAAATTAAATTACAATTAATCAATCCACGACGACTAAAGTGAGAGTAAATTTCTCCAGGCTCGAAATAGCCCCGTCTGTCAGGCAACTCGCGAGAGACGAGTTTTCACAACAATCAACAGTAGCGTTCACACGACAGGTGCGATATGAGCCGGTGTTGCAGCCACAGTAGATCTAATTAACACGTTTTGCACCTTATTATGACTTACTGCAGTAAGCATGGTCTCGATACAGTGTGTAGACCGGTGCTTTTCATCGTTAATCCAAGAAGAGAAGCACACGAGAACACTCCACCCGTACCTCGCCAGTCGTAACCCGCGCGATACACAACCCCACGGCCAATGTTGTTCTGGGACTCTCGCTCACCTGTGAGACTAATCCGAGCGGTCCAGGTCGCCCGCGTCTCCTTTGGTCCACGATCTATACTCGCGATCCGTTGGGACCGAGTTCCACACATATATCACCACTTTTCCCTAGAAATACGCAACTTTTGTACATTCCATGCGTATGTGTATCTTCTCTTTCGTGGCTTGTTACTATAGTTCGTGTTCGGCTTCGCGGCCACACTGTTTTCAATACGAGAGCCTCGGTTTAGGGTACAGAGGGTCACGTGATTATTCCGTCTGCTTCAGCGTGTGTGTAGCGCACAGTGTGTGTGCGAGGGGAGAGAATATGTAGTCGGCACCCTTTGATATCGACATCAGTTAGTTTGAGTTGATTAGACGCAAGACCTTGTAGCATTACTGAAATATCATAGTCGTACGTTAACCATCAATCACGGTAATAAGACATAGCGTGGTGATGTAACAGTAGGTATTTGACAAATTACATGTCATCAAATTGAGTGGCTACTTAGACATATCTATTATATACCTTTACAACTATAATAATTTAGAAAACTACTACCGGTACTATACATATCTATATATACTGAAACTAACAAAAGAAAAGTCGAGCAATATTGGTTGTTAAGGCCTACTTGGGTATGATATACCAGCTTATATCACACTAAACATTGTCTACAAAGTTTATCAATGTAATATTTTGTATCGTATTGTTTTGTGTTGTATTGTATTTGTGTATTGTATTGTATTTTATCTCCCAATACTTGCTCCCACAGGAGATACCATCAGGGGCGGTATCCTATAAACAGCTTAGTTTAGCAAAAATCTAAGTTTCCGACTTATTTTGACATAAGTTTCAATTTGGGCTTAGTTTTGACTAAGTTTTGACGACTTTTGATGAAAAACTTAAGCCATCAACATTGTAGGTATAAATTTTATAACATTGGTATCAAAAGACACTTGGTGGAGATTCTCTATGTATTATATTGCATTGCATTGTTTTGTATTGTTTGTAATGTCATATAGTATGTTATAATAATTATAGGGGAGTATATTGCATGTGCGTCAGTGAACATGAGTCGAGGGGTATACAATAATAATAATAATAATAATAATAATAATAATAATAATAATAATAATATAAACGTGGCTGAGATGCATTAATATCCCAAAAACGAAATCGGAATGAGATTTTATTTGGCAAATCATCATCATATTACTAATGGAGTGGAGCTGATGGCATTTTGTTGTTGTTGGTGTTGCTGCTGCTGTTGTTGTTGTCGTCGTCTTCTTTGGGTTGTTCACACACACACACACGTGCGCACGCACATACTTACACACACACACACACACATACACACACACACACACATACACATACACACACACATACACACACACACACACACACACACACACACACATGCACACACAATGTGACAACTATACTGATGTTAAAATGTGAAGAAATACCAGTATTGTTTGGCATGTATTACTTAAGTGTAGTATTTCTTGGAATACAGTAATGTTGTATTACGTTTAGAACTGTGATATTTGAGGGTTACTTGCCATTATCAAGACATGTGCATTTTATTAAAGTGAAAAGTAATCATGTTTTGTGAGGTGTACTTCAAGCAAAACTATAGTTACAGAAAATGTTTGTGAAAAATGATAGAAAACGTATAGGAAAATGTAAGGTACCTTGTTGGGAAAGGTTTAGTAGTGTATAATTATGTCAACAGATAAACAACTTATCCAGTAAATGCATTAATTGCACTCAATAATGGGTTTAAACCCTTCAGTTCCAAAACAGTGTTGCTTCCATTTTTACTTTAGTATATATGTTACAGTTAATCTGTATTATCAGGTAATCTGTATAATACCTGATTTTTTCATTGAATTTCAGTTCACTAAGTCAATTTGTAAAAGGCCTGAAATGACAAAATGATTCCCTTTAAAGGGGCAAGATCATACTTGCATAGGGAAAAATGGTCACTATCGGGGTTATTACATATTCTGAAAGAACAA
>JAUTBQ010071097.1:0-16852 GCA_032361185.1 Lepetodrilus ovalis
TATCCACCATACTCTAAATGTTCCATATCCACCATACTCTAAACATCCTTACTTCCAGTCATTACAGACTAGTGTCAGCACTAGGAGAGCATCAGAGGAGAGCATCAGAGGAGAGCATCAGTGGAGAGTTGTACAACATACGCAGCATTACAAGCGGACTGTTGTTAGTGTTGTTATCACTGATGTTGTTGTTGTTATTAGTATGACCAGCATCAACTGACCTGCTTTGACGGACTGCACAAACACGGGGTTGTCTCCACTGACGGTCAGACCGTAGCCTTTCTCATCCCTCTGAATAATCACGCACCTCTGTACCAGCTGATTGCCTGAAACAACGGAGGAAAACACTCGTAGATATACAAGCAGTAGTGTAGACATACAGGCCCATATTATCGAACGCGGTCTGGACCAAGTTTAGCTCTAAAACACGACTTTAACCTTAAAACCGTATTATGGAAAGCAGTTTACTTGAAACCGAGTCTGGACCTGGTTTTGGTATGCCTACTTTCTATACTAATATTTTTGCTAAACCAAGAGTCTGGGCTTCCGTAAACCAAGACTAACTTTAATCCAGGTCTACTCTAAACCGCGGTCGATAATATGGGCCACAGTGTCCCCTTGATATAACACTGAAGTTGGGGTCCACGACATACCCCCCGCGTTATAGTACCCGCCTTATACGACATTGTAGGAAAATAACGAAAATAAAAATATCCAAAACCGCTGTGTATCGGATCGTGTTATATTGAGGGGGCACTGTATTGACATGTATATCCAGGGTTGGAAGTCAATGTAGACTAGGGTATCTACTAACAGACCATAGTGCTTTCCTTGCCGATAGCTAATGAAAATATTTATATTGCGAAATTCACGCTCAAAAGCATGCTCAAAGCGCTACATTATTACCCCGGTCAGTGCACTCAATTCCTTCTCAACTCCCTGGGGAGTAGTTGAAATATATTGAAATGGATTATTCTATTTCCAGGTGGCAATATATGAAGACAATCGTGACAATATTATGGTTTCTAATTACGTACTCATTTCTAAATGATTTCCTAACTGTAATTTATCATTTTCAATTTGAGAAAAAGTTGTTGTTTACCAAAGTGTGTAAAATAATCCTTCTGCGCATTATTTTCTACATGCCATGAGTGATGAGGCCGACAAATTGCTACACCAGGCCCCGAGATTATGAAACTTTCTTGAGTACGATTCCATGCTCAACTCAAAGTTTTGTTCATAAATCCCTATAAACAATTTGAGCTTGTGCATGAAATCGTACTCAGATTTAGACAGAAAGGCTGTGTATTTCTAGGCAAGCTGTAGCTAAAATTAAAACATGCAATCTATGTAGTCTGACTCTACTACATATCATTTGATTTATGTTTTGATTGTGCATTATTTAAATCAGATACATATTGAACAGGTTGCTAGGTCTCAATATTGCAAAATGTTTCGAGTACGATTGCATGCTCAAGCTCAGATTTTATATGAGGATTTGTGCACAAAACTCTGAGTTGAGCATGAAATCGTACTCAGAAAAGGTTTCGTAATCTTAGGGCTAGGTCGACATATCTTAAATCGAGTGTTGGAAAATAAGTGCATCAGTAAATAACAACTTTTGGGTTGAGGAATCAAATATAAATAGTCTTAGATAGAAACTTGTTTGTCAATTATTTAGGTCAACCATCTGTGATAGTATGCCTTTAAGAAACATGTTTCCCTCACAAACAATGGAAACATCACAATGACTACATGTTCTGCCATCGTCAATTCATTATTATTTTGCATGGAATACAATATTGTTGAACATTGAATTGATACTACAAAAATGTAATTATTTAATACATTATATTAATGGAAGTGAAATAGAAATTGTAAGCACACAATCAATGTTGCCATGACGACACAAACTCTACCCTCTCCGCACTTGCTCATGTGTATAGGTACGTTTTCCAGTCATCAAATCTAATCAGTATATCCCATATTGCTCTTTCCTTCCACTGGCAGTTACAAAGTATCTGATGCCAAACTGTCAATCAATACTGTAGACCATGTGGGCGGTCTTAGAACCAAGAGAGCGGTACACAAGTCACTGCAACATGTGATTGACAGCCATTCAAACTATGATTGACAGCCATACCAATCACAACACTCATGTTTTACCAAGTTACTTCATGAATTTCAACGTGATTAATTTCAACTGAATTTAAATAAATATAATATTTAAGGTAGTGAGATATAGAAATCAAATGTAAAACGTACTTGCCCGGATAGTGATACAAATAGAAAATGTTATGAATTTCTAGTCGCCTTCGAAATTACCGCTGGAAACTTACCGGCCCGAATAATGATACAAATAACAAATGTTTAACAAAAAAAAGAATTACTACTGGCCCTTAGGTTACCTTTAGTATTGGGAGAAACGGCTGGGCCAATGGGGATTTTGAACACTGTCCTGGTAAATGGGAAAGTGTAAATTGTGAACCCTGGTAGTCACAGAAAATCCGCTATTTATAGAAAACCCAAATAAGGAATAACATGACGCCATGAACACTGATAACATTTTCTCAAACTATATTTTTTCGATAAATCGGCTGCACCTGCATTGTTTGTTTACTCTCAGTGTCACTGTCGCCATGCCAAACATGAGAAGCACAGCATGTGATGTAACTGTCAGTGATTGGGCATCCTACAACATGTGCTAAAAGTAATTCTAAAAATGTCGATCTACAAAACAATTAGTATTGTTGGGTTTTGCTTCAAGGATTTGATATAACAAAAAAATGGATCTATTATCATCCATGTCATAACCAACTGACCTCGTATACTGACAGACAGTTGCACATTACTCCCCAGGGGGTTGAGAAGTAATGAGAGCACACTGATCTAATGACTCAGGGAATAATCTGCCACAATGAGCACACTATAGAGTATGGATTTGGTGCAGTATAAATATTCATATTGTTTGACACACCCTCAATTTTCTGGTCGAGTGAATTTAAAATGAACAAAATCAATAACGAATCTAACACAATTTTAACCTTCTTTCTGCTGTCAACAATCAGAGATGTCTGAAGGTAGAGGGTTAAAGGGTAGGTCACTATTCTTCCTCATCAAGCCGATATTGAGACATAACTGTCGACATCTGATCAAGCCGATACGAGACGTAACTGTCGACACCTGATCACGCCGATATCGAGACTTAACTGGCGACACCTAATCAAGCCGATACGGAGACGTAACTGTCGACACCTGATCACACCGATATCGAGACTTAACTGGTGACACATGATCAAGCCAATATCGAGACGTAATCAGCGATGGAAATTTACCTATAAAACTTACTAGCCTGAATAGCGATACAAATAACAAATGTGTAAAAAAAAACCATGAATTTCTACTAGCCCTTAGGATACCTTTAGCATTGGGAGAAATGGCCTGGGCTAGGGGGCTAGTGTTAATTTCCATCCCTGCGTAACTGTCGACACCTGATCAAGCCGATATGGAGACTTAACTGTCGACACCTTCCTGGTGGGTCTCTGAAACGCACTATAGCCAGGTGACTGCTAATGCTTTAATTAGACGTATTGATCGGCTCTGGTAGTGGCAGAGTGTGACACTATGTCAGTCATGTCAGTCGTATACAGCCTACGCCCCGGCCAGGGACAATACACACACTGACAATACACACACTGACAATGGAAGTCCAGCTGGCGAGTACCAGCACTGCCATGGAGCTCACAGGTAAATGGTGGTCAGCTGGCCACTGTACCGAGCTCCACACACTGACCTGTACAGAACGGCGTAATGCTAACTTGCTAAGTCATCTAATAGGGATAGCTAACCAACACTCACCCTGGGTAGTGTTTCTCGAAGCTCTCTTACCTACTACGAGACCATAAGCACTCTCGTAGCGATCTCTAATACATGGCGCTCGTGTACTTACGAGAGCGCTATTGTCTAGTAGTGGATACAAGAGCTTCGAGAAACACTACCCTGGTGTAGTCTATGGGTAACTCAGTAAGGCTGTACTCGAGGTAAAGCAGGTTCGTGCAGCAGGACCCATATAGGTATTGAGAAATGCTCAGGCAATACCTTTGTGATGTGTTCGACATATTCAAAGCCACTTACAAAGTGTTTACTTTGAGTTCTTGGGTACTTAGGTGCAACATTTTAAGATATTGATCTCAATTCTGAATATTGAAAGTAATGACAGGATCAAACACTTGTAAATAAATACACATATTAGGTTAAGTTAAGTAGGCATCTTAGGCCTTCTAAGTATGTATATTAAATGATTTGTGATAAGATTTACATGTTTAGCCTTCTGTACATCTCTTATCAAGTAAGCTATTTATAAGTATTTATCTTCGGATATCTGAGTATACATGTAATAATGAATACCTTAGATCATCTATGTACATAACAGCAACATAGAAAACACAAACAACAGCAACACAGAAAACACAAATCAGATGACAGAGAACGGAGGAGAGGACATTTGTTTGTGAACAGGACATAATAAATGACGGAGGACAGTGAACATTGACGGCACTGTACGTTTGATGGTGGAGGCAAGAGAGGTAACTAAATGGAGGACAATGGACATATGAAAGACATGCTGGTGGACAGTAGAGATGTCAGTGGACAGAGAACAGAGCAACTGGACAGGGGGTAAAGGACATAAACACAGGGTGGAGGACATTGACAGAAGGTGGTTGACATGGACATATTGTGGAGGACATTGACAGAGGGTGGACATGAACAGAGATATGGACAGAGGGTGGAGGACATGGACAGTGGGTGGGGAACATGACATAGGGTGGGGACCATGACATAGGGTGGGAAACATGGACAGGTGTAGGACATGGACAGGTGTAGGACATGGACAGGTGTAGGACATGGACAAAGGGTGGACATGGACAAATGAAATACTTGGGCAGAGATAGAGGACATTGACAGAGGGTGGAGGAAGACACTTGATGGCATACAGAAGAATGAAGACTAAAGGACAAAACATGGTTGACAGAATACTTCATTATTCTTTTCAACCTTTTCTACACTGAAGACAAATGGAAATGCCCTTAATGCTGATGTATTTATTACTCCATCCATGGGAAGATCAAACTTGTATGGCCTACTGATGAATCCATTACGGACAAAAGAAAAACAAAACAAATAGCTGGTTATCGAGCCTAATAGCGCCTCTGTGCCGATGTAGGTCCGTGATGATAGCTAGGTACATTCGATATAATTAGAACTACTTAGCTGTGTAAGGATACCTGGCTGACAGTGTAATTAGATACCAAGCAGGTAAATCGGCTCGTTTGAAATCGATATACACTTACACGTGATCATGTTGTAGTTTGAGTATGTGTTTCATGAGGCTACTGATCTTAACTCTGGTCACGCTTCACATGAATACATCAGAGCATGTCTTAATAGTGTCAAATTGTAGTCAGTTCCTTTACCCCATCAATACAATGCGTACATTTATATTGCGTTCAATTCATGCTCTAAAGCACTGTCACATAGCACTACATTCCTACACCAGTTAATAGGTCAATGTGTCAACTTCTATGTTAAAATAATTATATATACTATATATGTTTTTTAAAATTTAATTAAGGATTGACGGTCATTTTCTTTATGTTCATCGAGGTATGAACATTAAAACCACTGTGAAAACGGTATGAATCCACGAAGCGGCTCGTACAAAAGCTTGCACATCGGTTTTATGTTCATTCCTCGATGAACGTAAAGAAAATGACAAGTCAAACCTTATACATAAATTACATAATAAATCAGTGGAGATTACATTCATTTAATAGTATGAAATTACCAAAACAAAGTTTGTATTAACTTCCAAGCACTGCGCAATAATACTTCCAAATGAAATGTATTAGTGTTGATTTGCCGCGGCTAGTAAACAGTTAAAAGCAAATTTAGTTCATCTTGCCGCGGATAGTAAACAGTTAAAAGCAAATTTAGTTCATCAAAGTATGAATGCAATGTTTTGGGGTGACGCGGACCAATCAGAATGTCAGATTGAAAGTAGATTTACTTAATGTGATTTGTACAGGTAGTTACAGGTAACTACTGTTAGTTACAGGTAACTACTGTGCATCAAATAATATGTGATGAGTAGTATCGTATACAATAGCTACCTGTATAAATACCTGTATAAATACCTGTATAAATACCTCCACAGGTTTTATTGCAAAATCAACATAAAATTTTGACTATCAATGATCTCCAGTGTTGCTAGAAGACATCATGTATTTTGCATATAACTTGCACTGGAATTTCAAATAAATTGCAAAGGAAGTGTGCTTGAGCTATATGTGTGAGTATTATTGTTCTATATAGCAGCAACAATCCATCACTTTTAAACAAAATTGCACCTGAATTGTGCGAGGAACGTGTATGAATTCCATATAAATTATGCATCACAAATGGGCGAAATATTCCCGCAATAATGTTAAACTCCATAATCACTCATGCATGAAGACAATTGCATGTGAATTTCACTTTAAATTGCTGAATTGCACATGAATTACACATAAATTGCCCATGAATTATGCATTAATTATACATGAATTGCACATGAATTGTTTGTGAGTTGTCTGCGAGTTGTGTGCGAGTACTGTGTGTGGGTACAGTGTGAGTATTGTGTGAGTTGTGTGTGAGTACTGTGCGTATACTGTGTGAGTACTGTGTGTGAGTACTGTATGAGTACTGACCTTCTGGGGACTTGTCCGACGTGGGAGGGGGGTTAGCTGCCTCTTCCTTCAGGCTCCCGCTGAGGCTGGACAATCTGGAACAGACGAACAGATGTAGACATGTGGACATATGTAGACAGACAGACAGATGTAGACATGTGGACAGATGTAGACAGATGTAGACATGTGGACAGATGTAGACATACAGACAGATGTAGACATGTGGACAGATATAGACAGACGGATATATATAGACATGTGGACAGATGTAGACATGTGGACAGTAGACATGTGGACATATGTAGACATGTGGACATATGTAGATATGTGGACAGATGTAGACATGTGGACATATTTGGACAAGACATGTGAACAAATATTGACTTGGACATATAGACATGTGGACATATAGACATGTGAACATATAGACATGTGAACATATAGACATGTGGACAATGGTGGACAGATATAGACAAGTGGACCGATGTAGATATATAGAAAGATAGACAGACACATACATAGACAGATACATATATTTACACATAGGAAATGGTTTTCTACCAACATGCTAGTTTGTCTGGGAAATTACCTATGTTCATCACAACCTTTATACAGGTAGTGTATGTACAATTAGCTAAGACGAGTTGTAAATGGTGGCAATCTTTCCACCACGACTAAACATTCACTTTCAAGGTGAAATGCCAGCTACAGACAGATGATATAGACATAAATCTACTACTTATCACTAGATATAAACCACACAATCATGATATCATAATCAAATTACTGAAACTGAACACATCGATGCATGTCTGCAATATGTGGATAACATAAAAAAAAAAAAATCAAAAATTGTAATGGGGTTTTTATAGTCGTTTTCTAGAATCTTTCACTAATATCAAGACTTGTCAGTTTAGGGCAGGAGGAAACCTGCAACATCCATAGCGATGAATGTTGCAGTAAACCTGCGAGCACCTGCTGGTACTGACAGACCAAGGATCATAACTGTATTGCCACTCTACACACAGTATCAATATCGCTTTAGAAATTATGCCGGAATTTGAACTAGGTAAAAGTCCAACATTCTACCACTGCGCTAGATCCCACCCCTTGATAATACATAAAACATAATACTGTATATCTTAATGATTGTAGATTAATGATTTCACATGGACTAACAGTCAATAAATGGCCTCATGTTTACAGCACCATTATTCATTCAATATTTTACATAACTACGTCAATGATATTTACATGTTGGAATGCAAATTCCAAGGAGGGAAATAACTCGTCTTATCCTATATAAATATATACATACACGCGTATAATCATGAAGGCCATGCTCACGATACCACGATATCTGATGCCCGAATTGATTAGATACGGCAGGGCATCATTAAATATCCATGTCTATGATTCCATCAAACATTACATTGGCCCTGTACCAGCATATATATATCATACTGTACCAAGTCTATATCCCAACTAGACACCTTCAATCATATGGCACAGCGGGTACTAGCACCACTATTGTAACATCATTGATGCCAGCGAAGAGGCAAGAAGTCATAGATTAAATGTTTGTTTACAATCACTGCAAAGGTAAATATTTGCATGTCTGTATGGGGAACACTACCATGGCAACGACAAACACGACCTAGATAAGATAGGAGCAACATGTGCAGATCTGTGCAGTGGGACTTTATAGATGCTCAGACTGGATCCAAACTCAGAACTCAAATCTTTCATCCATTTGCGAAGATGCGGTTCGAGAACACCAACACCTGCAAACTGACAAACCAAGGGAGATAACTGTACTTCTGCGGACTTTTGTGCCTGATATCCTGGACATAATTGAACTCAAACGTTCGTCTCTGTTCCACCATCCCACCATCCCGTTCTCTTGTGTTTTACACTTTACTGATATCGACAAGAAACACTCATCTTGTGACTAATTATTATTATATGACGCATATATCTTTATATAGAATATAGATGGGTGGTACAACATTCTTAACTGTAGTGTAGATATGATCCCAGAAATTAATAAAGAAATTAAAAATATTCAGAGATGATAACACAACAAACATAAAGCATAAAACTTTAAGGAATTTAATGAGTTGGTCTTAGACGTTAACATTTAATTTGCTAATATTTTTTAAAGAGTATTTTGTATATGTAATGTATAATGTAGGCACATAGACAAGCTCATTAACATTTCATGCCGCTAATAGGTCGATAACGCACCAGATGCTAAAGTTTAACGACGCTATCATTTTATGATTTACAGTAACCTAGAATACATAATTGTATTGGCAACATGTATAGCTCCCACTCTACTGGTTATAGGAGATATGCCCTTGTGCTTGCTCTAGTTGCAGGCCCTGATTAATGCCCAGATTAATACCATGACTAGCAGTTACCCTGTTGTAAAAATCATGCCTGGATCAGAAGGAGGAAGACCTTTCTTGAACCCAGGTCCACATCTGTACAGTCAAACCACTGTAGGAAAACACCATATCCCTGAGCCCAGACCTGCTCAAGCTATCTCCAGCCCTGAACATGATTAATGAGAAGGAAGTCTGAGAAGGCAGCTCAGGTAGTGATAAGGATTAGGAGGAACACAAGCAGTGATCTGTTCCACCAGCCGCGTTCACCTCCCCCTGTCACAACCAACTTGTACCAAGGAAAACAGCAGCTGAGATAACCCTGTGGGCTTACTACTTTCTGAGGCTTTAGACCTGGAGTAAGTCCTGGAGTGAGTCTGACAAAGGCTGTTGTGTCAGTGATGGTGTGGTGCCAGTACTAATTGAGGCTGGAAGTGAGGAGGACTGGCGCTAGGAGGGCTTTGTGAAGGAGGACCCATCCTGGAGATGTAGCACTGCTGATATATCCCAGGTCGCAGTGACCTAACCATTTGACTTGTATTTACAAAAGTTAAAATTTTAAAAATAATATTTCGTATTTTTATATTTCCTTTTCGATTTTATATAAATCAAAATGTATTCTTCGCGATTAATATATCACAAGTAGAAATTAGACATATAGAGATGCAATGTCCCTGATATAGAATCTAACGCACAAGAATAGAAATCCATACACCTATTGTACACGTCTTAAGAAGACCTGTTAAGTTGACATAACCTAGGAACATGATAGGATGACACCCGGATAACAGATCACTGGATGTTATCAGCACCAGCCTCTTATTTGAACACCAACTTTCATTGTGTGACAAGGCCATAGCCATATAATACTGCAAGTCATCCTCAGCCATTGGCTATGCCATGATTGTACTTGTGGATGATTGTACTTGTGGATGATTACATACATGGCCCACCATGGTACATGTCAAAAACCTTCAGCCAATTCTGTTGGTAATTCAGATAAAGGTTGGACTTTGGAGCCTCCAGTTTCAAATCCTGTCCAACATCTTAGCATTGCCCTGCCACCCTACCGAGTCAAGTATTATCTTTAGTTTCCTCTTACTTTAATAAACAGGAAACATGATTCAGTCATATCCAAGCCTTACACTTGACCTATATGTACGGTTAAAAGACATGGTCAGGGTACAATGCCCCGCTTGTCCCAACATGAATTTCATCAAATAGTTCACGGCTGAGCTGGCTAATAGTTGACAGTAGCTGGTTTTGTCTGACCCTCCAGTCCCACCCTCCTGTCACGCCACAGTGTTGCTCACCTGGCGATATACGACACAAGACACGCGACACACTCGCCCGACTGACATATATATGACTTGTAGACATGGCTAGGAGCCACTACAACACACTCAGAACAGTAACTCAACCGAGGTCTAATGTCAAACGAAAACATGAGCCGTAAGTCCACGCCGAATCCTGTCACAGGATGTACATGCAGGGATGTATCTGTGAAATACGCATCGCAGATATCTGTGAGTCACACCAACGTGTAAACAAGATCGCTAATCACAGCATGAGGACGAGATCTGGATGGACTCAGATAGCCAGAGAGAGATGGATGCAGCCAGCCATAGTGAAACCTGGTCAACTGACGTGGAACCCATGAATCTAACAACAGTACACCAACAGTAGACCAACTATCAACAGTACGTCAACAGTACGTCAACAGTATATGTCAACAGTACACCAACTGTATGTCAACAGTACACCAACAGTATGTCAACAGTACACCAACAGTGTGTCAACAGTACACCAACAGTGTGTCAACAGTACACCAACTATATGTCAACAGTACACCAACAGTATGTAAACAGTACACCAACAGTGTGTCAACAGTACACCAACAGTGTGTCAACAGTACACCAACTGTATGTCAACAGTACGCCAACAGTGTGTCAACAGTACACCAACAGTATGTCAACAGTACGCCAACAGTGTGTCAACAGTACACCAACTGTATGTCAACAGTACACCAACTGTACAGGTTTCTCTGTTCAAGACACTGCCAAGCAGACACATTTCTTGGCATCCCTACATATGCTTCATGCAAAAACTTTTAAATATAGCAGTACAGCATTACTGTTACACTGATAGCAGTGGGTGTGAACTACAATGCCCCCTCGATATAACACAGTCTGATACACAGCGGATTCGGGTATAAAGCGGGGTCAGACGTGGATCCCATTTTTTATTTTCATTATTTCCCTGTAATATTGTACAAAGCTTGTACTATAAGGCAGGGGGTATATCATGGACCCCAACTTGAGCGTTATATCGAGGGGACACTGTACCTATGTGATGCTAACTCCCTGAGTGCACTTCTCAGTATCACAATACAGTATTACCATATTACCACAGCTACCTTGGGTCTGTAGCCTGTTACATGAATGATCATAGCACTACGGGTCGTATGGGAGTTACGACTTGTGTATGGCTACGACCATTCCGTGGAACAGGCCCCTGGGTAATAACAAAAAAATACATAAAAAAATTAAGTCAACATTTTTTTTTAAATCATTACCAAAACGTATCACCTTCATGACGGGCATGACACAACGCGAGGCAGGAAGAAACCTGCAACTCTTGTAACAGGTTGGTTTATTTTTTTGTATTGGAGTTTAGATGCTCTTCTTGAATCTTTCACCAACATCACGACTTGTCAGTTTAGGGGGAAACCTGCAACATCTGTATCACTGAATGTTGCAATAAACCTGCGAGCACCGGCTGGTACTGACAGTCCAAGGATGATAACTGTAACTTCAACAAACATTGATGCCGGGTCCCCAGGGTGGGATGTGAACTTGGTACCTTTGGCTCCGAATTCCAACGTTTTACCACTGCACTACATACCGCCCAAATAAGCATAGTAAATATCACTCCATGCATTCAAGGGTTAACATTCAATCCAGAACATGCCAACAAGACCTAGCATGCTTCACGTGGATGGATGGTTGTCATCAGAGACTAGATTCAACATACCTCTGCAATGTCCAGGTATCTGTTGAGGAACACAAAGGCCATGTTTTCCCAGCCAATATTCTGCTCAAACAAAATTAAAAAAGATCCATGAAAAATCTCATTAACTAGAAAACATGTGGCTGCACTGAAATGATTAACTTGGATACAAAGAAATGGTCAACATGTTAGTAATGGAACGACTTTAACTCTCTCCATGCTGAAGGCAGCCAGAGGTGCTCTAAAGAGTAGTGCCTATGCCTAATCCAGCAGTGAGAGGGTTAAACTAGGAACTCGGCAGACACAAAGTAGTGAAGAATTTACTTCAATCGCCACTTATTTCCATCAAAGAAATCGTCATACAAATTATCATAGAAATTGTCATACAAATTATTATAGAAATTGTTATACATATTATCATAGAAATTGTCATATGAATCAGAGAAATTGTCATATAAATCAGAGAAATTGTCATATAAATCAGAGAAATTGTCAGAGAAATTGTCATGCTCAGCACCATCCTCGCACACAGTGGAACTTATTCCACTCACTCTTCATGCCATACACCCTGGCACACATCTGCGGGAAAACCTGCACAAACAGCCAACCAATTAAATCATTTTCCTGATGAATTTGTCGTAAGAATATATCCAATGAAATAGATGTCATCATTGTTCTATTTAAAGCTCCAATACTGTTTGCGTAGGATTCTCTCTAGATGTATGCCAGGGTGTTCGGCATGAAGATTGAGCAGAATAAGGATACATATAGAAAATTTCTTTTCAATATTATCAAAACTATAGTATAGAAATTGCCATACAAATCACCATAGAATATACAAATCAACATAGATATTGCAATTTCTTATACAGTGCCCCCTTGATATAACACTGTCCGATCCACCACGGATTTGGATATAACGCAAGGTCAGACGTGGATCCCATTTTTATTTTCGTTATTTCCCTGTAATATCGTATAAGGCATTATATTGAAGGGACACTGTATTATCAATTAAAATCACCATAGATATTGCTAATTTTAATCACAATAGATATTGACAATTTGAATCGTACTAGAAATTACAAAAATAATCGCAACAGAGGTTGCCGTACCCTGCACATGATGCCGGCTTCATAGAAAGCTTTGTCGGCCGGAATGATGTCGGTGTGACGGAGCAGAGACACGCAGATACGAGCGGCCACGTTGTCCAGCGACTTCTGACCAATGGAGGCAGACCTGGTGGCGTAGTAGTGGGCGATGAGCAGCAGCGTATCAAACTCCTCTTGCTGGGGAGTGTTGGCCTCGGGGGAGTGGCTTACGTTCTCACACTGCCAAGGGAGGTAAGTGAGAATAAGCAGAGAAGTCATAGTTAATAAAAAAAAGATGATAATGTGAAAAGCAAGATACAATAAACGTACATTTAGCGACAATGATTTCAACCCTTATTGACATCACATCAATGTGAAACATGCAATATTTTGAGAATAATCTGAGATATATATATTATATATGGAAATGTCCCAAGTGAAATTAATGAAGGGTGTAATATACTGACCAGATCAAACATCATGTCTCGTAGGTCCGCCCACGTTCGGAAAGCTTCTGGCTTGTTCATATCTCTCAAGCTGACAATGTCAGTGAACAGTCTCTTGTAGATATTGTAGTTCTGTAATAACAACAATTTGGGAACTTAAAAGTTAACAGTAACACCAGCAAACTATTGGTGTGTACGATTACGTGGTCCAAGTACGCAGATTTGTAAATAAAACACTGCTGAGTACGCTCGGAGCATGTAGTCACGTGATGATGAACTTATCCGCTCCTCGTGCTCTCGGTTTTCCCGGGAGTATTAGGAGTTCAAATGGGGTCTTGCAAGGACGATATTTGTTTTGTAATCTGTCAGTAGGCATGTAATTCATTAACATTGAATGTCACAGCAGTAGTAAGTACATAATCTTGTAACAAATAACTTAGCGCACATAATCAAAGCATGCGTCATGCATGACAGTGTGTTTTGTGTGATATAATGAATTTGAACATGAATGCTGTAACAAACCTGACAGTGAACTGATAATTTGTTTGGTGTGTGAGTGTCTAACAACTGATTTTCTCGTTTGATTTGTTTTCGCTGAATACTCAGTATGGCGAGTACGCATGCAAATAAATTCCGCCACAACAACGAGAATTACATAATCGAAAAAAAAGAAAAAGAAATTATTGTATTCATAACAATTTAATGGAGATGGAGTAAAGGGATGCAACAAATATAAAATGTGCAGTGCTGGGTATCCTTTCACGAAGATCTTTACTATGAGCCTGGTAGCGCTTTCTTGGCAGTGTATTAGCTATCGGCAAAGAGAGCGCTACCAGTCTCTTAGTGGATAAGAGAACTTCGTGAAAGGATACCCTGGCTCACAACAGAAGAATAATCTGTTTAACCCTCTCCATGCTGGAGGCAACCAGATATACCCTAATTCAGCAGGAAGAGGGTTAATACATTAAGAGGCTATAAGACAATAAAACCTTGATATGACGTGGACTGGCTTTAAATTATGAACTGAAAGCTTTAACGAAGAATATATATCACAAAAATAGTTCTAGATGTGGCAAGATGGTAGACTGACATAACATCAGTTTTACCAACAACTCTTTTATGGAAGTCAGTAATAGTCTATAATACATGGCTGCTGATACGAGATCCTCTATGTAAGTTACAAGCAGTTTTATTGTTATAATTATTATTACCTGTACATTAGCTGGGGCTCCGAATCTGACATACAGCTCCAAAGCTCGACCAGAATTTCCCTCTTTTATCAGATGTGTGGCATACAAAGCGATATACTTGTGCAGCACTTTCGGATTCTGAAATATCAATAAAAACATCAGCATCTGAATATTTCAGTTCAAGCAAAACTTCTTAATGAGAATGGAAACCTTTCACATACACAGTCACAGGTATTTTGCTTTTGTTCTAACTGATAAATTACCATTTTATCTAGCTATCAATAATCTTGCAGTATTCGAAAACTGCAAAAGTTCAATGCATTTTTATCTTACAAAGCAAAATCATTAATTCCAGAAGAAAACAAAGGCGCTAGGATTTTTATAACAAACTGTGAGCAATACATGACATCAGTCTATTACAATGAGGTCAATGTCAAGTTGTTGTTGATTTGGGGTTTAAAGCTATTTTCAAGATTATTTTACTCATATCACGACTTGTATGCATATGTACTGCTTGTGTAGTCTGGAGTTCAACCAGTTTTTAGGAAAGTAGTAGTCAAACATTAAGTGTGAGTAGTTGTAGGAAAGTAATACAGTTACAGTAAATGTGAGTAGTTATAGGAAAGTAGTAGTTCAACAGTAAATGTGAGTAGTTATAGGAAAGTAGTAATCCAACAATAAATGTGATTAGTTGTAGGAAAGTAGTAGTCCAACAGTAAATATGATTAGTTCTAGGAAAGTAGTAGTCCAACAGTATATGAGAGTAGTTATAGGAAAGTAGGTCAACAGTAAATGTGATTAGTTATAGGAAAGTAGTAGTCCAACAGTATATGTGAGTAGTTATAGGAAAGTAGTAGTTCAACAGTATATGCGAGTAGTTATAGGAAAGTAGTAGTCCAACAGTAAATGTGAGTAGTTATAGGAAAGTAGTAGTCCAACAGTAAATGTGAGTAGTTATAGGAAAGTAGTAGTCCAACAGTATATGTGAGTAGTTATAGGAAAGTAGTAGTTCAACAGTATATGTGAGTAGTTATAGGAAAGTAGTAGTTCAACAGTATATGTGAGTAGTTATAGGAAAGTAGTAGTCCAACAGTATATGTGAGTAGTAATAGGAAAGTAGTAGTCCAACAGTAAGTGTGAGGGGTTGTAGGAAAGTAGTACCTGTTGTTCTGCAGTCTGTATACACTTCTCCCACTCCCCCTTGTCAGCATACATGTCCAACGCTCCAATCACATCCACATTGGCCAGCTGACAGAAATACATTATGATAATTTACTCAACAAGATTTGCGCCAGTAGTATTTTTGGACACATAAAACTAGCTTTATATTATTTTTACAATGAAGAATTTCCAATGTCCACACAGGCTTCAGGTACTCTTCAAACTTGCAGACAAATTGCAAGACAAATGGCCTCACAAATGTAAAGTTTACTTCAGATCACCACATGATTACTAGTTATTTAGTTTTACTGTTGAGTTCAACTATTGCTAAGATAACTTCCACTGAAAAATAGTCTTGAAAGAATCAACTACCCGCAGTTGTCTATTTCACACACATGAATACACATAATAATAATAAAAATAATAATAATAATAATAATAATAATAAAAATTATAATAATCAATAGATCACCAATATCTTCCAACATATATAGTTATATTGTTGCTCAGTGGTACAAACAACAACAGTAATATAAAGAAAGAAATACTTACATCTTCAGCTTTTCCTTGGTTCTTGCAGTATTCTTTGTAACGTTCATCAACATAGCTTTCGTATCTGAAATACAGGTCATAGCAAGGCCAAATAACAAGGACAATTCAGTGAAAATGTTATGAGGTACAGACTTTAGCAATGATGTCCAATTTGTATACCGTATACCGTGAAATTTTCGAGGTGCGAAATTATCGTGGTTTGAGACCCAAAGTGGTATCAAGGATTTTTGTTTTCAAGTTTGTCCTGTTTTATTATTAACAAAATTACAACTATCTGGTATAACTTCTATCGTC
>JAUTBQ010071208.1:0-16842 GCA_032361185.1 Lepetodrilus ovalis
TTACCAATCAGTTGGTTAAAATGTCTACACAATAGCACATGTTTGACTGATCGTTCAGGAAGAAATAATAAACAAACAAACGAATAATGATGATATGTTTATTAATAGTAGTATACAACCATTAATAAGGAAATGGTAAATGGCAACAGCACAGTTTAAAAGTGACTACGATAGCATTCATGATGCTTACTTCATTTAAATAATAGCACAATATACCAGATAGTTGTAATTTTGTTAATAATAAAACATAACAACCTTGAAAACAAAAATCCTCGAAACCTCTTTGGGTCTCCAACCACGATAATTTCGCACCTCGAAAATTTTCCGGTATACGGTATATGTAATGGTACTGTCTGGATATCTGAGACTGGGACTGTCTGGTATACTGTCCTGATGGATATACAGTCAAACCCCGTTTTACTGAACTCTTCCGGTTTTGGTAAAATCTGACCAGTAAACAAAACAACCGGATCATCAGATTAATCATTCATCGAGTTGTAGTATATACAGTCAAACCCCATTATACAAGACACTTCAGTTTTTGTTAATTTCTTGCCAGTAAGTGAAACAACTGGATCATCTGATCAATGATTAATCGAATTAAAGTATTTAGTAGGAAATCTGTATTGGTTAGAAGTTGACCAGTAAGCAGAGAAAGCAGTATAACGGTGTCTGACTGTATGACGTACCTATGCAGTACTGTCTTTATATATGGGACTGTCTGGATACACACACCAGAGACTGTCTTGAAGGACTGTCTGTACTTACTGATATGTTTCTGTTTCAGTGAGATTCACGCCAATCCGCCCCCCACAGCTGCACATCACCGCCCTGCATTTCGAGGTGCCCCACCCCGAGGGCACGGCCATCTTTGTGGGCAGGGAGTGGCTGTTCAAGGAAATAGAGATGGTAGGTCATGAGCCAGACTTCATTGTCTGACTTGTCTTAAACAGTAAATTATGTTGCGTCAGGCATCAGGCATGCTATTACCATTGACTACTGCTGGATACTGTGTATTACTTCTTTGGATGGAAAAGAACGGCCTACTAACATGGAAACAACAGTAAGGAAGGTCTCAAGGGCTAGGAGGAAAGTGTTCTTACTTCAATAATTAATCTGTCTGGAAAGTTTTACATGTCTGTTTGCAGATTCAATTATTTTTTTCTGATCCTCGTTAGAATTAATCATCAAAGTGTGAGGTGCGTAATTAACTTCTCTGTGTATAATATGTGTGTTAACATTGTCGTCTCGGTATGTATTGACAAATTTTCTGTGTTAAACAGGTAGGTGTTAAACATGTCTGTTAGTAGGTATTGAAGATATTTCTGAAGTGTTATACACGTCTCTGTAGATTGTAAATGTATCTGCAAAGGTTAACTACGTCTGTAGGTGTTTAGCACATCTCTGTAACTTAGACAGGTCTCTATGGGTGTTAAACATACCTATCAGTGTTAAACATACCTATCAGTGTTAAACATACCTATCAGTGTAAAACATACCTATCAGTGTTAAACATACCTATCAGTGTTAAACATACCTATCAGTGTTAAACATGTGTGATTCTGCCTCTGTTTAGATGTTTCTGCAGGTGTTAAACATATATTTGTATGTGTAAACTTGTTTCTGTATATGTGAAAAATAGCCATGCATATTAAATATGCCTCTGTCTTAAACATGTCTTTAAGTCAAGTCTTAAACGTGTGTCTGTATATGTTAAACATGTGTCTGCAAGTCTTAAAAATGTGTCTGTAGGTGTTAAACGTGTCTGTAAGTGTTAAACATGTGTTTGCAGGTGTTAAACGGTGACCATCAAGACCCGGCGCGGTCTCAGGGAGTGACCCTGACAGGTCACATAGGCAGTGGGAAGACCGCCATCATAGAACAGTTGGTAGGCCACAGCTGCTTCGGCGATGGAAAGTGTGGCATTGTCAGTGGTAAGTGGTTAAATCTATATATTTCTATTTTGATACATCTAAAATACTCAGATCTATTCAATCTTAATATTTATATTTTATTTTATATTTTATTTTATATTTTATTCAGAGGGTTAATTGGAATTGTTCTGGAAGTTTCCCAATTGTATTCAAGTTATGGTGGATTTTTGTATTACACACAAAATTATTCCATAATAATCTTTTTAGTTATCGTGACAAAATTATTTTTCTTTATTATAATTTGGAATGAAGTACTTCTTGTTAATTATTTATTTTTGTTTGTCAATATGTAAATTAATCAGAAGTTTATTGCGGTAATAATGGACTCATACTGTAGTATTGTCTATAATTTGTTTTCCCAGATATACAGAACGGCTACAGCAACAGCCCGACTTTGAGCCTCACCGCTGGCGCCCGCAACTCCCCACACTCCTACCTCAGCGTGTCCACGCCCAACCTCACCTACGACGCTCTCAAGTCGCTGGGCACCCAGGTGGTGGCGTACCACTTCTGCCAGGCCGACAACAATGTCACGTGCATGGTGCCCGACTTTGTGCACAGTATCGCGGCGCATTTAGCCCGGGCGCCACAGATGTCTGTTTACCGTGACCTCCTCCTGCAGGAACCACAGCTACAGAACCTGCTGAGCCTGAGGGAGTGCGTCCAGAACCCGTCACTGTCCTTCGTCAAGGGCATCCTCGAGCCACTGCGGATGCTGAAGAACAGTGGCAAGATCCACTCGGACAGTTGCATTATTCTAGTGGACTCGTTGAACGAGGCAGAGTTCCACAAGCCGGATTACGGAGACACCATTGCGTCGTTTCTGTCACGACACATCAACAAGTTCCCAACGTGGTTGAAGGTGATCGTGACCGTGCAGACGGTATTGCAGGACATCGCCAGGACGCTTCCGTTTCACCGTGTTCACATCGACCGGATGTCTGGCAATGACATGGTGCTTCACGACCTCGCGGAGTACCTCAACTACAGGATCAACGTTAACCAGAGACTACGGAGCAACATCGCCTTGAACGGACGACTGGACGCGCAGATGCAGCAAAAGTTCTGCAACCACGTGCAGTCGCTCAGCAAGGGCTGCTTCCTGTACTGTAAACTGGTCCTTGACCTCATCGAGAAAGGTCACGTGGTGATCAAGAGCTCCAACTACAAGATCCTCCCCGTGAACGTCTCGGAGATCTACCTCCTGCACTTCAATCTCAAGTTCCCGAGCGTGCGTTCCTTCGAGAAGATCTCGTCCATCCTGGGAGTGTGTCTGGCGTCGCTGTACCCTTTGACCCTCGAGGACGTGTACCTGACCATCAACTCGGGGTACGTCACGCGGTTCGTCACGTGGGACGACTTCCTGACCAGGATGGAGGTGCTCCAGGGATTCCTCCACCGCCGCGCCGACAACAGACTCATGTTCTTCCACCCTGCGTTCCGGGAGTGGCTGATTCGGCGGGACGACACGGACTCGCCAAAGTTCCTATGTGACCTCCGGTAAGTCGTAGTAGATGCCGTCGCTTCCGCTGGCTTGGGAGAGCAAATGGTTAGCGTAGTTTTGACACTCGTAGCAGTTCTCACTCTTTCACAGACTTATTATTACCAGTCATAGCTTTTCACCAGGGTATGGTTTCACAAAGCTCTCATATCTACTACGAGGCCATTTAGACTCTTGTAGTGATCTCTTATACATTGTGATCGGGCACTTACAAGAGAGCTCTACAGTCTCATAGTGGATATGAGAGCTTTGAGAAACACCTTGACTTATTATTATTATTATTATTATTATTATTATTATTATTATTATTATTATTATTATTATTATGGGTGTCCCTTCATTGGATAATTGTGATAAAATTTATTAATAATTATATTTGTATTCAAAATAATCAATTGTATTTTGCATTATATTATTATCAACTCATTATATTATTAATCTCTTTGCCTATTACTTAAATGACAGAATTATCATTGTTTGGTATTTCATTTAGCAACAGCAAAACGGATAAATAAGTATTTGCAACTGTGGCCTCAGTAGAAATTGCAATAGATTACTTTTAAATAGAAGGGTCATTTGAATATTATAGTTCAAGACTTTCTCAGTTTTTCTGGAAAATCAAAACTATCTCAGTTTTTCTGGAAAATCAAAACTACTTCCAGCTTTATGGTATGCATCAAGGAAATATATTTCAGCTTTTGCTTTACGATATCGAGTGATTTATTTTGCCATGTAATATTCAACAAGCTACATTGAATATTATTTTTCATGTTTAAGCTTTTCTATAGATAAATGCTATAGAGCATCTAGTTATTGCTATTTCAGTAGACAGTTTCAACGTTGCTGTAGTCCATATTTGGCTTCCTTTTAAGTTTACATCTATCTGCTAGATCTGCTATGTAGGGCATTCAGGGTTGCCACCAGGTGTATGAAGGTTACGGGTAAATGGTTAGCAATAGGAAATTTCTGGGATTTATTTTATATTTTGATATATTTAATTTGCTATGATTCTGGCATACCGGGTAGTTTACTTGCACGCAACTAATAATTATCAAAGCACTTTACTAAAAGTATTAGCGAGAGAACAATAATTATAGAAAATAGAATTAGACGTTCTCTTTTATACATTTTATGATCAATGAAGAAAAGAGGGAGGAATAAATTCATCGTTTGGAATTTTGCTTTTCTGGCTTGGTTTTGGTCTGGAGAACTTTCTATTCTAGTCAAAATGTTTTATTTAGTATGTTCAGCATCCATTTTTGGAAATATTATGTCATAAACATTGATGAGGTGTAATTTCATAATGGAACGAAAATATAAATATATTAATTTTTTGTCACTTTTAGATTGTAAAAGTCAACACTTGCACCTTTAACACTTGATTGTCTGACTGTATGTTAATTGATCACGTGACTTGTTGTCTGAGAGGTTGCCTTGTATACATGTATCTATATCCGTGTCTATTGTTTTTCTTCTGCATGCAGCAGTGCCGAGTTCGACTACAGGTGAGGAACTCCGAATGACAATTCCGATTGCTATTGTTGTGATCTGTTTACTATTGCCTATTTCTAAGTGTTGTGTTAGACATGGTAGACCAGTTACATTCAGAGCGTTAGACAATCTCATTCAGAGTGCATTAGACAAGTTAGACCACATGCAGATAATTCAACATTGGGATTAGTATTAGTGCTGAAGATGATTTTTTTTCTACATGACGTAAACAACCGAAACTTTGAAATAATTAAGACAAAAGCTTATTAATTTATTTTAATTATATTTAATGTAGAATCTAAATGTTTATTTTATATTTGATTCATTAATAATACAGTTTCCCCTCGATATAACCCTCCATGACATAACCCTCGTGTTATAGTATCCGCCTTATATGGTATTACAGGGAAATAAAAAAAATAAAAAATGGGATCCACATCTGACTGCGCGTTATATCCGAATCCGTGGTGCATTGGACCGTGTTATATCGAGGGGGCACTGTATATTTAATTTATTATTAATTATATTTTACTTCCGTATGTATTTTGATGTATTCTTATCATTTTATTAATTAAAAATATATTTAATTAATAATTAATTATATTTTACTTCTGTATGTATTTTGATGTATTCTTATCTTTGTGTTATACATAATACATGTAAACCATTAGCCGTTATTTGTTGTCAATCAGAATGCTTCGAGTATTCTTTGAAAATAATCATTCTCAAACAAGGTAGGCTGGTCACATAGTGTTGGTGGGGTGGGGGTGTGGGTAGGGTGGGGGAAGTAGTGAGTGTGGAAGAAGATGGGATGCTACCAAAGTGCATAATACATATGGCATTACCAAAGAAGTTTCAATGCACCTCAGCAATTTTTAAAGGATTTTGTCTGTGACTTTTTGCCTTAAAGGGTTTCCTGCTATAATTGCATGTAGTACTGTAAAAGTTCATTCCTGCAAATGTGGTCACGTTTCCTACACTCTGCTTTCAAGTACACTTGATCCCTACATTGATTATTTTGATTATTTTGTGGTTTGGGTATCGTTTTGCACCGCAATTTTTCCATTCAATTTGTACCGCTTCACGTTTCACAGTCACGAGCATGACCAATGCTGTATAATATTCATATTCGGCAGCAACCATTACAATTATTTTATCAGGTCAGAATTTTGTATGATATTTAAGTTACAAATTACAATTATAAAAAGAAAATGTGACTAGAAAGATATTATTTTTAACAAGGAATCTCAATTTAGGATTTATTTTCAGCTTGCATCAAAACATGATACATTTAAGTTTCACATTAAGGCTTCTGTTTCATGTATATTTGTTCCTCAGGCACGTTCAAGCTGCGCAACATTTACTACATTTACAAGGCTACTTTTCCTACACAGTACAGACCCGTATTAAAAATAGTTCATACATATCATACATATTGCTGGCTGAACGGCTTCAGTAGCACTTCATATGCTATGTAACAAATAATGGCGCTTGAATGTGCCTCGGGTGTAAATCGAGGTTTGTGCCATTTCCTACGTGTCACACGGACTGATTTAGGCCAGAACTACAGTACGACCATTAATTCCAGAGTCATTTATAGTGATATTATAAGTGGAATTGATTTTATCTTGGAAAGTATTACAACATTACAGGGTGTTTCTGTGAACACGACATAGAATCCACGATATTTATTACGTTCTTACATACCGTACATTGTGTTGCCGTTTACGTAGATTTAGGTTTTGTTCGAATGAGCACGTACTGCTGAATGCACCTAATGTTGTTTATTTATTCTATCATCTGCATGAAAAAAACTGGTAATTATAATAAATGACAATATATTAGTATGTTATTGTTAAAGACTATTACTGGTTTTAACTTGGTCTTCAACTGAGTAAACCGTTACAAGTATAGATGTCTCCATTGTACTTCTTGTCATCTGAATAATACAAAATTAAATTATTGTAAATTAGGCCATGCCAATTTTATTTTGTGTTTTACATATATATATTTTTAGAAGACAAAGCAACATTTCAATATTGTGTTATTTTCCCATGTGACAATACAAGTTTACTAAATGGGAAAGCAATTTTAGAAAGAAAAAAAAATATTTTAAAAAAGCGAATCACTTTTTTCATCCATTATTTTTGGGGTTATTTTTACATTGTGTCAAAAAAGTATCATCATTTTATGTTACCAGTAGTATGACAAGTAATTAAATTGATCTTGTCCATTTTTAAAAGTAATGAAAGGCAATACCCATTTACAATTTTGGATCCTTTTTCAATAGTAACACTGCAACTGGCCAATTGTTGTAGAGTACATGTGGAGTAACTTACAACTAGAGGGTGGGTGGTTGCACAGTGATAGAATGTTTGGACGTCCCAAGTTCAAATCTCGCCTCATGGGGGCCCGGTATCAATGTTCGTGGAAGTTACATTTCTGACACGATATTGATAGGATGCACTGTCTGTAGAGTGGCAATATAGATATCATCTTTGGTCTATCAGTACCAGCCGGTGCTCACAGGTTTACTGCAACATTTAGCGTTACAGATGTTGCGGGTTTCCTCCTGCCCTAAACTGACAAGTCGTAATGTTAGTAAATAGATTCTAGAAAGCGATTAAACACCAATAAATACAAATAAAATCTTTCAACTATCATGGTGGTATAAATGTTTTATCCCCTTTAAATTTTTTAATAGATTTAGACATCAATATTCTACTATATACATGCCTATTTTTGTCAACACAATTCTCACTTGGAAAAAGGGAAGAGATAAAGGAAAGAAAAATATACCGGTATCATAATTAAATTGAAGTTACTCATCCATCATTTTAGATCTAACAAATTTATTTTTATCCACTAAGTCAATGGGTCTATAATGGGTATATTAATCAAAGTACATTAGGAAATTCCATACAGGGGTAAGGATACAAACACAAGAAGTAATCGGTGTTTGTATTTATTCTAGGAACGGTCACGCGCTGATGGCGTTCCGGCTGTCGCGGGTCTCTGCACCGCTCGGCGCCGACAAGACCATCGAGCTTGGACACCACATCCTGAAGGCTCACATCTACAAGAACATCAGCAAGGCGCTGGGATACTCGTCGCGAGACATGCAGGCGTATTGGATGTGCCTCGCCTCCAACAGCCTTAGTGGCGCCCTCGTGTCGCAGAGAAACGTCTTCTCACCCAACGTCAAGGTCAGCATTTCATGGTTTTATTTTGGCTATTGCAGCATCCCAGTTGTTTTGGGATGCGGGTGGTCGCACAGTGGTAGGATATTTGACTTTGGAGCCAAAAGCCCTGGGTGCAAATCAGTGTTCGAAATTACCGCTGGTCCGGAGGCCCGAGACCAGTGAGTTTCACTTTGGGCCAGGAGTTTTGTAAACTTGAGGGTCTGTTGGGCCAGCAAAATTTTAAGTGATAATGACATTCGGTTGGCTTCTGGGCTAGCTGATTTTGAACAGGGTCAGTAGAAATTATAAGTTACTGGCCCGGTTGGCCAGTGCCCATAACATTAAAGTTTCTAACACTGGTGCAAATACCGGTGGGGAGTCTAGTGTGGTTGTTCAAGAAATTAGCCTTTCTGATGCGATCATGTTAGGATGTACCGTGGCCATGTAGTTAGTCATCCTTGGTCTGTCAGTATCAGCCGGTGCTCACAGGTTTACTGCAACATTCAGTGCTGTGGATGCTGCAGGTGAGCTCCTTCCCTAAACTGATATGCTGTGATACAAGTGAAATAATCTTTGAAAGTGGATCTAGACCACAATTACTAAAATATCATTATAAAAAAATATTTGTTTTAAGATTTTATGAAAATTATATTGGATTAAGCATCCCAACATATTGAATAAAATTACATATTTACAACACATTTAACATTACATTTAACAACTTACTTAACATTACGTTTTCACAACTTACATAACAACATTACATTTTTACAACTTACATAACAACATTACGTTTTTACAACTTACATAACATTATATTTTTACAACTTACATAACAACATTACATTTTCACAACTTTCATAACAACATTACATTTTTACAACTTACATAACAACATTACATTTTTACAACGTACATAACAACATTACGTTTTTACAACTTACATAACAACATTACATTTTTACAACTTACATAACAACATTACATTTTTACAACGTATTTTCCAATCTACTCCAGGTGAGTCGGCTGATCCTGCTGTCCGGTGGCAGTCCGAACTGCCGGACTGAGTTCCACAACAGCGCCCCGATCCTGTGTGTGGCAGCCCGTGAAGGTTACGCCGACATGGTGGCGCTGCTGTTGGAGTTCAGCGCCGACGTTGACGCCGTATCGGACGTGGGGATGTCGGCGCTGTGCTACGCTGCTGTGGCCGGTCATGTGGAGATCATCCGTATGCTGTGTATCCAGAACGCCCGGGTACGTCGTGTTTATTTATTTTATTTTATTTTATTTTATTCATGCTCAGGCTCAAATTTTGTATGTGAATTTTTTCACAAATCCCTGAAGTAAGCCTTAATTTTGTAATCTTGGGGAAAATAGAAATAATTTTTGTTCTTCTGAAGACAATCTCCAATGCCTTACAGTACAGTAAGTGTGACCGCTCAAGCAAAAATAGAGTTAACTGATGTCATCTAGGTTCAATGTCAAAATCACATTTTATTTCTAATTTTCACATTTATTTTTCCATGTACAAATTTAGATTTTCGATGACATTCACATTTATTTTCCCCGTTTTACATTTACAGCTATCTCTGACTGACAACCAGGGCCAGTGTTGCGTTGTTCACGCGGCCGTCCACGGTCACCTCGACACGCTCGCATTCCTCCTGCAATTTGATTGGCCGCTGTACCAGGGCGAGCCCAGCAAGTCTGAGGCCATGCAGCAAGCTTTTGTCATGGCCGCCGCCACGGGGAACAAACATGTAAGTCCTGTGGGTGGAAGATTTCTGCTGTGACGTGACTGTAAAACAACTCGCCCACTCACTCACTTGTGGAAACAAACAGTGTGGGTGGCAGCGTAATGGTAGAATGTTTGAACTTCGGAGCCAATGCCTCGGGTTCAAGAGTTACCTTTCTGACGCCATCATGATAGGATACTCTGTCTGTACCATGGCAATACAGTTATTAACCTTGGTGTGTCGGTACCAGCCAGTGCTCGCATGTTTACTGCAAAATTCCTGCCCTAAGGCGTGATTTAAAGTGAAATACCACAATCTTGAAATGGCTCTAAACCCTAATTTAAAAAGATTATACAGGAAAAGAGCACGCAAGTAAGTCCTGTGATAGTTATCCGTGGCAAGATGTTATGAATATGAAGGGGGTCTGGGAGAATAGGTACTGACTGACAATCAGCTCCTTACAGTGTCTTACATCATGACATTGTGTACTGTGTTGCAGATCTGTGAATACCTGATGCATGCGAGCGGAGGAGCTGGCCTCAACATGCCGGACACGTTACTGGAAGAAACAGGTTGGTTGGAAACAGTAACTTGAAATTTCACTGATGCCTCAATTAGTTGATGTCTCCAATATATAAATTCAGAGATCAGGAGAGAAATTTCAGTAACATTAAATTTTACCATTTTCATTTTTTATTTTTTTTATTTATTTTTTGTAATGGGGTTAAATTTTCATTTTAATTTGAGTAAAGATAATAATGTGTAATTAAGGCGATATCTTGTCGCATTCAGGTAAAACATCCTTCCAGCACTGCCTCATTCATACATTTTCTCGTCCGTCTCGCTTACCTCCCTTTGCGTCTATCCAGCCTTGACCGCCGCTTGTCTGCACGGAAAGAAGGAGGTCGTCCAGTTCCTGCTAGACGAAGACGTCGCTGTCCACGTGCCCAACAGCAAGTCGTTCAGTCCGCTGCTGTGCGCCGTCAAGGCGGGCAAGTGGGAGATCGCCGACACCCTGCTGGCGGTCGGGGCGCCCATCGAGCAGACGGACAAGTACGGCCGCACCCCGCTGATGATCGCGGCCAGTGAAGGTCACATCGGAGTTCTGGAGATGCTGCTGCTCAAAAGTAAGTTGGTTTAGCTGAAGTTTGACAGAGATTCTGATTTGATACTGGTCTGAGATGAAGTCTGTGAGAGGGCACATCCAACATTGTTTTCATAAATATTCACAATCGTCAAGTATGGGTGATTGATTCCCTCTTGCAATGTAAAATAGCAACTCGCTCACTTATCAACGTACTGTCACTCCCCAGGTGCTCAGCTCGATCAGATGGACAAGGAAGGTTTGACCGCACTCTGCTGGTCCTGTCTGAAAGGACATCTGGCCATCGTCCAGTCGTTGGTGGACCGAGGATCTAACGTCCACCATGTGGACAAGAGTGGACGCAACCCTCTCCATCTGGCCGCCTTCTACGGAGACTCTCAAGTGGTGAGTCCGCAACAACACAAATTTTCACCACAATTGATGTAAAGTTAATCAATCACTAAAATTTGGCGCCCGACAAAGTGTGAGTTAACAGCTGATACAATCCAGGATTGCTTCTGAATGTAAGAGTTTGAAAGTGTGCCGCTGTGTTGCGTTTCAGGTTCAATACTTGATAGACAAGGGAGCCGAGATTGAGCACATCGACCACAACGGCATGAGACCGCTGGACCGCGCAATCGGCTGTCGCAACACCGCCGTCATCGTGTGCTTCCTCAGGAAAGGAGCCAAGTTAGGTGAGCACGAGAAATCCCAGACACAGATTGCAAGGGTAGATTGTAGAAAGAACTACTACGGGTACATGTACGTGGTAGCTGGTCAACTGTCTCTGTGGCCTAGTGGCTCTAATGTCAGCCCTAAGAGCTGTAGGTCGAGATACTTGGTTCGAGCAAAAATATGTTAAAGATGGTACTTATTGTTCCTATGGTACAAGGACTGTCTCCAAGATTACAAAACATTTTTCGTTACAATTTCATGTTCAACTCAAAGTTTTCTTCACAAATCCCAGTATAAACTTTTGTTTCGTAATCTCAGGGCCAGGTGGACTCAGTTAGTTATAAATATATCAGAGTCGGTTATCCCTGCTCTAATTATGTCAGGATATTCTGTTAGCCAGCAGCTGGTGAAAATCCAGGCTAGTTCAAGCATATGGGGGAAATAATTAATTCAATCAAGCCATGATAAGAGTAAATGAATCTTGAAATTAGTTCTAAGCAATAATTCAACCAACAGTAACAAGCCATTGATTTTCATGAACTGACAATTTCCAGGTCCGGAGACGTGGGCAATGGCTGCTGGGAAGACGGACGTCCTGCTGCTGTTACTCAATAAACTGATGGAGGACGGGAACATCCTCTACAAGGTATCTATCTCTCTATTACACTGACATTGTCGTATTGGTGCCCGATGTGGTGAATCCTGTAATAGGCATTTCACTATGGTGTTCTCCTAAATCCTTGATATGTCCAAGAATACATTTTAGACAGTTTATTTAGTAATTTTTATTTTTTATTTGTTTAATATTTTTTAGTTTAGATAAAATAAATGGAATCAAGGATACAGCCAAACTAAATAAAATATAAATTTTACTTTCATCTACTGTATGTTTTAACTATTTTAATTCTTACGTTGTTTTTGTTTTTATTTTAAAAGAAAAATCGAATCAAGGAGGCAGCCCAACGTTATCAGTATGCGCTGAAGAAGTTCCCGAAGGAAGGCTTGGGAGAAGAGGCGCGCACGTTCAAGGACCTGAAGCTGAACTTCTACCTCAACCTGTCCAGATGCAAGAGGAAACTCAATGTAAGTCTCGGGTCTTCTGAGGCAGTAGCCGTCCCTGCTGACCAGTACATACTTTTTATATGTGTATGGTCAGCAGGGATGGATAGAGGTATCTCGAGCAACTGAGGCTGATAATTCTATTGCAACAATAAATGTATTTATTTAAATTTATGGATGTCTTCAGAGATTAGTGGGACAATAGATATACTCAACAAAATTAATTAAGGGTCAATAGTCTTTATGGACATACACGTTCAGCTTTATTTTATTTTATCAATGAAGCATTTTCAAGTTCCAACAGGCTCCAGATACCATTCAAGAAGTTTCAGACACAAAAAGAGAAAATACACCAGATTCCTCATGTCAAGTTCCAAAATTTGGTAGAAAGCTTCCCCACAAAATATCTGCTGGCCCCTTTTATTTATTTTTTTATTTTTTATTTTTGTTCCAGAGATTTTGTCCTATTTTTTTTTTTTTAAAAGATAATAATAATAGAAAAATTTGTATGATACATTCTGGTGTTGTTTTCAGGATTTCACCTCAGCGATCGATCTGGCTACGAAGGCGCTGGACTTGAAGCCCAAGTGTTTCGAAGCATTCTATGCACGGGCCAGGGCCAAGCGAGATGATAGGTAACTACATCCATACAAATCATCAGTTATCTACATGGATAAATATTTAATAGTCATTTATTAGAAGGGATGTTAATATTCTGAAAGTAGCACTATTTTTGTTGTTCAAAATCTCCGCTATATTCAATATAACCTGTAATAGTCATCATGACCAGGTTAAGCATTCCTACAGTGTTGATTAAAATCTGACTGTTTACCCTATAATGTCAATTGTGTTTTCATGTAATGTCACACTCTATTCCCATGTCACATCCTGGCCCTGAGATTACTGGACATTTTTTAGTACCTGTTTTCATGCTAAACTCGAAAGTTTTGTTCACATATCCCCATATACAATTTGCGTTTGAGCATGAAATTATGCAGAGGGTGTATTGTGATAGAACCGGGACAGCTTGTGAATACACATTTGACATTACAGAAGAGTAAGTGAAATGTTCCATTTCCCCCGCCACATCCTTGGTATTGTTTATTGAAGCTCTTGTATCTGCTATGGGATCATAATGGTCTCTTACACATGGCGATCAGACACTTCCAAGAGCTCTGTGGTCTCATAGTGGATATGAGAGCTTTGAGAATCGGTAATCCTGCCCTCTTCCCCTTCATGAACTCCCTCTGACTGACACAGTCCCTCTGACTGACCGCAACCTTCTTTCCGTTCCAGACAGTACGCATCTGCCCAGCAGGACCTGATGGAGGCACTCCGACTGTCCCCAAACAACCGCGAGCTCCGACGCCTGCTGGTGAGGGTCAAGGACGAATGCAAGGAACAGGCTCGGTACGACGGAGGACAGCATCCAGTCGGAGAGATGGACCGGATTTCCGAGGACGAGGACGACTCTCTTTCCGCGGACCGCCGGCCGGAGGAGACAGCGTTATGATGTTGATGCTGCAATAGGACTACCACGTTTTCCGTCTCTGCGACGGAACCTCTCAACACGCAGAGGGTGTATTGTGATAGGACAGCTTCCGTCTATTTTCCGACCGATTTCCGTCTGTTACTGATCCTCTAACCCAAAGAGGACACATCTTGTGATAGGACCAGGACAGTTTCCGTCTGATTTCCGTCTCCGTTACCGCGCCGCTAACCCAAAGTGGACATGTCTTGTGATAGGACGGAACAATTTCTGCACGATTTCTGTGTCCATGAGGGATCTGCTAACCCAGATGGGGAGGCATATTGCGATAACCGCTTTGTGATAGGATATCAGAGATGTGATAATGGGGAAAACCTCTGGTTTAAAGCAAAGCTGATGTGATTTGACGATCATGTGAAAAATGGGGAAAGATGAGTTACTTCCCCTTGGGAGACAACCCAAAAGACACTTGCAATAGACAATTTTCCTGGAATTTGTTTTAAGAATTCGGAAGTGTTGCAAAGATTTCAAGAATTGTTATGGAACAGCTTCCACGTAAAGGAAATGTTTCACAGTGTAAGAACAATATAACCTTGGACGTTGTGAGCAAGAAATCAGAGTGATTTAGGACTCGTTCGAAAGGGGATACGTTTGCGTTCAAGGAAGATGACGCAAATGCTTATGATGTTCTGTGCTGATTTAGAGTTTAATACTTGACCAGTATTTTCATGTTCATTGAACAAATTGATTTACGCAGAGAAAAATACCAATATTTCCCTCATAAAGACATTGAATAGATGTGGAAAATGTATGGATGTGCAGGAATTTGAACACATTGTGATTAAAATACCTGACAATTGTCATAATATAAATATTCCACCTATTGCAGATTAATAGCTGCTGTAAGTGGGATATTCCGTCATATTCCAAAGTTCAGCATTTATGTTGCTTTTTGCAAGGGAGACAATTCGCCAATTGTAAAACGTCTAATGTGTATTCATGATATTCTAGTCTTCCATCATTCATTGGAATTACGACTCAACGCGAGTGAATATCAAGGGGACACAGTACACAGATGGAATACTCTATTTGAAAAGGGAGAGGAGAAAATGGTCGTGTTTTTTTGTCACCCGTCATTATTGGTGCTTTCAGGTGAAACGGATGATGTGCTCAACTTAGTTCCCACAATCACCGTTACAAAGTGCTTTCTGCAAACCATTCATATCACGTGCATACGGATATAATGTACCAATCGGATTTGTTTATTTTGTTCAAGTTATGTGAAGTACAATCGGAAGCGTATACTCACCATTGTACTGGGTTGTTGTCATATTTCTGAGCCTAGCCGTGGCGATGATTATCTTCCATGGATCATGTTCTCAGTCGAAATGGATTGTACAAGACTTTGAAATCCATGTTTTACATATACCCATCCAACTGAGAAAATACTAGAAGCATTCACAATGTACTGTATTTATGCGTGTACAAATATACATCAATGCATACATATTACAAGGTCTTGGATCATCAAGACATACCTTTAATGAATTTAGTTTTCTTAATTTCATATTTGTGTATTGGGTACGTGCATTAATGAGACACTTGCTCTGAGTACAGGTGCAAACTTTGAAGAAGTTTTTTAACCAACTGAGGTTTTTTTGTGTGTATATTTGTTAAAACTGTCTCTTGGCCTTTGATCATGGGTGATAAAATTTGATTATTTTTTTCCTACCCCGTGTCAAGATGCCCTCCAGAAAATGGGAAATTTATTGTTTTAAAAGTGTATGTGCAGAATAGGGTGAGAATCATTTCGATATGAGATTTTGTTACGAAACAAAAATTTCTACCAAAAATTGGAAAATGTTTCTAACCTATTTCTAGACATCACATCTGTTACAACACCAATTGTTCATAGTAACTGAAGAGCGAAAAACAGTCCAAAGGGCCTTTGATTGTTGACAAAAGCCAACCACACTGTCCATATAAAGATAAGTTATTTGTTAATATATAGACTTGGACAATCTGGGCTTTCAGTATAGATCTGAATGCATCTGTTTCTCGAGCTTATCTCTCTCTACCTGCCAAACAAAGGAATAAATCATTGAAAGAGAAATATATCCATATAATGTTCGTTGTACTTTTTGATTACCGTATTCTACAAGATTTGTGCATGTTCCAAACGGAGCATGAGTGACACAAGTCTATGGATCTGCCATCGTCTAGCCCAGAGATTACAAAACCTTTTTGAGTAGAGGTTCATTCTTCATTCTCCACTTCAATCGTTTTCTCACTAACCTCCAAATAAAATTTGAGTTTGAGCATGTAGTCCTACTCAAAATGTTTTATAATCTCCGGCCTTGCACCCGTTCCACAAAACAATCCTAGCACTTGGAGTAACCAACATGAGTTACTAGCTCTCTTGCAATAACATAACTCCTGTAGTGTTATGATCATTCTGTGGAATGGGCACCTGGTTCAGAGGTTATGAAGATTTTTTCAGCAATTCAATATGCGAGTTGAGCATGAAATCATACTCAAAAGTGTTTCTTATACACCTCTTCCGGTCTCGTTGCCATGGTTTCTTTTGTTCTAAGTGTACTTGTATATCTGGATATCTCAGAGAAAGTGTAGGTAATATCAGAAATGAACCTACACTTTTTCAAATGAACGAATTAGTTCATTTCGGAGAAA
>JAUTBQ010071319.1:0-16842 GCA_032361185.1 Lepetodrilus ovalis
GGGCTAATTCACCTGTCCGCCTGTGAATCGTACCTGTCCCGGACAGGCGGACAATCCTTACTGTCGAGCCCTGATATTTTAAAATTTGCTGTTCCAGGGGCAACGGGCACTTTATCACCGGATGTTCAGCAGCATGGACAGAACTTTGCACAACCGGCATGTCAATACTCTGCATCGTCTCACGGAAGTCAACAGAATGATACATCAAGGTATTAACAAGCCATGTACAAGCTTTTGTACACAAAATATATGTGGATTAAGTATGGAAACATACTGGAGAGTTAACTTTTTTGTTGTTGTTTGTTTATGGGGGAAATGTTCCCTTTGCAATAATAAGCATAATTCTATCACATTTTCTTTTTGTGGGGATAAATAATAATTATTTAGATGTTTATTTGAAAATATATAAAACTTTCCCTTTCAGATTATCAAATTCATCACGGCCTCAAAATCGGAGTAATTCATTTTCACCCAGTACCTCAAGCCATTTTCAGCAAGAATTCAACAACTTTTCAAGAAACTCATATCAATCTTCAGGTATGTGTAAATATCTATTTAATGGAAACAATTTAGTCTATTCAATATACTTTACTCTTTGTTGTTGCAAGAATTTATATTTTCAGCGACCTCCAAAACATCAAACGCACCTACCCTAAAATCGAGAATTCTGAGACTGAATCTTCTTCTAGGTTCTCTTATCCTCACACCCTGCGGTACATAATTCCATTCCTTTCTCACATCATGTGTGCCAGGGGTTTCACATGATGCGAGATAGGAATGGAATTAAGCAAGCCTTTGATGTCAGGATGAGTTTCTGTATTCCATACCATTTTATGAGCAGCAGTTGTGAGTGTCAACATTTTGTTGTTTGGTCCAGGGCTCCAGACTAACATATGCATGATGTACAAGAGCAAGTTGAACTGCACTGCAGGCAACCTATTTTACTAGCCCTGTGGGCAAGTAACTCAACATGTTAATCTGGAGCCCCGTGATTCTAGGTTGTTATTTGATGACTCTTATTTTCAGCAACTGTTAATGGGGACTGCTATCTCTCTGATGGTCCTCTCCATCCTTCGGACCCGCATTGGGGACGGACGAACCACAAGGAACAGAACAAAATGACAGGTAATACCATCTGACGGGTCGCGTATGATTGTCATTTACAATGACGTAATCGATTGTTGCAGGGATGGAAAAAGCTTTAACTTACTAGCATGAAAATTATGATCTAGTACCATTTCAACCATTTTGATCACAATTTCAGAGAATATTCCAATATTGTGGATTTTTTTAGTGTCTGGTGGCACTGGTTCTGCTTATCAATAAATAATCAAGTATAGTGAAATGTTCTGTCTGTGACCAAAAACGCGAAATACTATCAATCGGTCAATAAATGTTTTTCGATTATTTCAGTGATGTCCCGATTATTTCAGTGATGTTTTCCTGATTGTTTCAGTGTCGTCTCCCGACCAAGCCACGTCCTCTGAGCCGATCATCAGCCAGCATGTTTCCCAGCAATCGTCATCTGTGCCAATTACAAACGTGAACAGTGATTTAACACGGTCCAATCGGAAACGCTCTTCGAGCAAACACTCTGAGTCTGTGGTCAATCTTGACGACATTGAACCGACAATGTTGGGATCTTCTCGGACATCTAGTAGAGATGGTAGTGCTAAGAAAAAGACTTCCGGCAAAAATGAACCAGTTGTGATGCTTGAAATGCTGGATATGAAAGTATGTTTACCAGGTTTTACAGCCGTTGTTTTAGCGTGAAATATTTTGTGTAGTGCGTTTCATGTTCTCAGTCAGTAAGTGAGAACAAGTGTTAATGTTTCAACAAGGTAAGTTAGGAACTCCTAACAAGAGACACTGTATTGGATATGTCAGTAGTTGTGTTTGTATTGGGATTGTTTTTGGCTTGCACCTCTTTGAAAATATGGGTGAGATATTCCCGCTGCGACTTAAAGTACAAATTCATTCATTCATTCTTTGAAAATAAGTTTCCTGAATGAATTGTTTGTCTTTGGCATTGGAATTTAACTGCATTGAAGACAATTTTAGATAGTGTTAAGATGTATGGCACATATTCTATGTGGAGCTCACATGGACTGACCCAGGAGATGCGTCTCGAAGGTCAAGGTCATTGACATTTTTGGATGTAAGTAAAGTGCTTAGTCAGCTACGGTGCATGCAATTTACAACTATTTGTGGTAAGTAATTAGATATATGGAAATGTTCTCTGGATTAAAAGTTGCTTTTGAACGATTAGTTTGTCAGTGTTTGTAAATGTAAGGATACTTTTTGCTTTCAGACTCTTCAGTCCATAGCAACGGGAGGTTCAGGTTAGTATCTTGCTTTCATACTTTAGCCCACCCTGATATAATATACTTTTTGCATATTCACAGGAAGAAAAATAGAAGGTTCCAGCTTACGTTCTATCTATTCTTAACCCATTCAACCTGACTTAGAAATTTGCAGATTTATTTGTCCAGGAGTCAATTATTTTCCCTTGATGGCACTTTGACTATTTCCCACTCAAATCACACTTTTCTGTGTGGCCATACCTGCTTTATTGACACTTTTGGACACCAGCAATATTCATCTCCCACTTCCTACAAGATCATACACTCAAAGCATATTGGAGGGAAGAGTGGTTGGATCTTGCAAGTAGCCATTTTTATCAAAAAACATCTTGAGCTATTTTGTATTGTTCTCATGGATATCTTACATTAACCAATTTGTTGTGTGTTTGACCATATTACATAGTATTTGTGTTATGTATGACTTTAAGAATGGTACATTATTTTGCTCATCCTACTTGTATTTATGCAGTGCTCTTATCTGTGCTAATGTTTTAGTGGTATACAGTCACCGAGTTCTTACCATTGTAGCTGTTTTAAACGATAGCATATTCCTTAATAATGCTGGCTCAAATTGACCATAATTGAACTGTTGGAAATTTGCAGATTCATTTGCAGTAAATGGAAAGCAAGATAATGATAAAGGTGAAATGCTCTCGCAAGCTGAATTCATCAGTTGTATTTGTTGCAGTTATAATTGCAAATGTTGTTTGTTTTGGAAAGGTCTTTTTCAATAACTGTTTCTTGAATTTGTTTCTTTTTTAACTGAAGGAGTGAACAGTGCCTATTAAAATGTCTGGATTTTGAAATATTTATTATTTCGCTTAAGAATGTCTTGTTTATTTTGGGTACAACTTTTCATATTTTTTTTTTATACGGTCTGTTCACTCTCAATGCTCAGTTTACAAGTTTTGGAGATGAAGGTTATTTTGGGTTACAGTTATGTTTGTTTGTTTTCAAAGCATGCTTCATTGTTTGTTATTTTATTATTAATCCTTTTCCAGTTGTTTTGCTAATATAATATCGGCATGCATTTGTTTTGGAGATATATGACAGTTCTTAGGCCATATCTAAGTGGTCTAGGCCAAACTGGACACCGTCTTGATCACTGATGTATCTTTTTATTTATGCTCTAGAAATATTAGAAATATACTAGTAATATCATAACCCTTGACTTCATTTCTCTTCTAGAGGTAGGGATATATTTGTCATCATGCGGTAGAACTGCTATGATTTTGAGTTCATCAAACTAAATTAATATCTGATGTTAGCTACTAATTAACTATTTCCACATTCTATGAATATTTGTATCAACTCTGCATGTAGAATAATATATGGACAATGGTTTAAGTGAGTTGTATTTTAGTTTTAGTTTTTCTCAACGCAAATGGGTGAAACATTCACGCAGCGACGTTAAACTCCATATTCACCCACTCATTTTGTTTTTCAGTTAGAGCACAGGCAGATTCTCAGAAGCGACGAAAAAATTTCACTCGCGATGCTGAGGGGTTGCACTTCAATGTTACACGCTCAAATGATGAGAGAGGATTCTCAGCTCGTTTGTCTCGTCATCGTAGAGGCGGAGATGATGAGGACAGACATCGAGGTAGGGATTGTTATTGGTTCTTCAGATACAGTGCCCCCTCGATATAACAATGTCCGATGCACCACGGATTCGGATATAACACAGGGTCAGACGTCAATCCCATTTTTATTGTCGTTATTTCCCAGTAATATCGTATAAGGGGGGTACTATAACGCGGGGTGTATGTCATGGACCCCGACTTCAGCGTTGTATTGAGGGGACACTGTATGTGGAGGAAGGGCTACCGAAATTACGCTAATGATTCGAACAAGAGAGACTACTAAAATTTGTAGCTGTTGGAGTAATTAGACAAATATGAAAATGTATATTCATTGGTGTCTGTATAATTAGTGACAACCAAATTAAAGTACAAAATATGATTGTAAATGATAAGTAAAAGTGTTATATCAAGGGGACACTATATTAAAAAAAGTAAGGTGTTCCCTCGATATAACACTGAAGTTGGGGTCCATGACATACCCACAGGTTATAGTACTAGCCTTATGCGATATTACAGGGAAATAACGAATATTAAAATGGGATCCACGTCTGACTCCGCATTATATCCAAATCCGTGGTGCATTGGACTGTGTTATATCGAGGGGGCACTGTTGTTGAAAAGAAAAATGATTGTGTTCAAATAATTTCATATTTTAGGTCAGATTTTTTTCTGTAATTAATTTAGGTATTCGAATTATTAGGGTAGTTACAGTATTTATCAGTTATTTAATACCAATAAGTTTCTATTTAGAAATTACTGAGAACATTTTCTTTCAAAGACTATTATAATTGTCTGTCAACAGGGCACAAGCGAAGCAGGCGACGACACTCGGAATCTGAGAGTGAAGATGACTACTACAGGGAAATTCAAGAAGAAGATGAAGAAACATATGGTAAGCATCCTTTTAAATGTAGAAATTGTATCGTCATAACTTTCTAGTCTCCATATTCACATCAATCTTCGAACACTGTTCTCTGCACAAGACTGAATTACTAATTTGATGTTGACATCTGGTCTGTTCCAGCCACGAAGAAGCGTAAGAAGGAGAAGAAGCAGAAGAGACACGCTTATCATCATCTGAGCGTGGAGGAGCTCATGGAGAGTCCCACCTTCAAGAAGTTCACCAGCTGCATGGACTACGTCTTCGACAGTGCAGAGGAAGTCAACTTTGCCAGTATTGATCCCAGTATGTTGTATACCACTGTACTTTCATCCTCTAACCCTCTCCGCCTATGGGTGAGATATTCCCGCTGCGATGTAAAGCAATAATTCAGTCAAAAATCTCCCTGCTGGATGAGGCACATACACTGATCTCTAGGGGCTATCCAACTGGCTTCAGCATGGAGAGGTTGCTAACAGATGTTTTTGTTTGATTTAAAAGTGTATTGCAGGCATGGCAATTTCCAGCGGAAATCTGCAGATTTTATTGGTCTAACCTCTCTGCTGGATTAGGTACATCTCCGGTTGACTTCAGCTTGGAGAGAGCTAATGGTTGCTTTATTTGCACTGGATGTGGCCATGTTGCCGTGTCTGGTTTTGTTGTCACAAGATCAATGACATGGGGGAGTGAGAGGGGATGTTCTTGTACAATAGAATATGGTAGATTATTTTCAAAGCATTGTGAAGTGCTTCCAATCTAATCTTAATATCCGTTGAAAACTAGTAACTTTTGTGCAGATTTTATTTATACTTTCCTATTGGTTTTTCATGCTTCTTCATTTTTAATATGTATAGTTAAATAATTACGGTTTTATCGTCGTAAATGGGTGAAAGATTCCCACTCCATAACTCCATAATCACTCGCTTATTGGGAATTGAGTATCATGGAGGATTAGTTTCCAATACTGATTCATTAGTACTATTACTTTAACCACGTAAATAGAGTCAAGTGTAATGTGTATTCCCTACCTTCTCCAGATGACGATGAACAGGAGTGTCCAGCAGAATCTCTCATTACCCGGGGAATTCTCTCAGACATCTGCGGAGAATCTGCCAAGTTGAAAACCATGGGAGTCCTGAACCAGGTATGTCGTGTGAAACACCTCATGTGACTACATTGCAATATGTGATTATAGTGGCGCTTCGCTCAGGATCAACAGTTTGACCTTACTATTCCACCAAATATAGTTGTGATACTTTTCACAACTCTACATTACAGATTTATTGATCTCTGTTATCTGTAATATACAGATTTCATATTTGATTGATTTTTAACTTGCTTTGGTTTGCAGATTCCACCCGATAGACTTGTGAAGCTCCTCACAATTCTACAGTGGAACATCCGAGATGGGATCAAAGTGTCGCCAAATATTTCAAATGTAAGTCTGCAATGATTTGTTATGATTACAGGTTTCTTATTTATTCATTGGCTAAAATTTTAAACATATTTCTGGTTACAATCTATACAGTGCGACAGATTGTTTGAAACATTGAGGCATGGCATCAAAGGAATTTAGAAAACGAGAATAGCTGACATTTCTGCAGATCCCCGGAAATCCGCTGATTTATTTATTTGCACTGGACATGGCTTAGGGCCTGCAGTCCCCCGATCACAGGCTCGTTTTCCACAGAAATCACAATTTCTGCTGCCTTGCCTGTAGCTTAATGATTCTGAAAAGCGGCTCTGCTCTAAAATTCATTGAATTAACTCCTCCAGGAGGAAGATGGGGAGGAAGAGGCCAAGCTGTGGAGAGAGTTGACCATGGAGCGGATAACGCGGAGCATGGATGCCTCGCTGGCTGCCATCTTCATCATGACGTCGCCAGACATGCCAAAACAGGTCTACCTGGAGGATGTCATCGAGCGGATCATCATGTTCGGCAAATACCAGCTGGCGAACACCGTGTATCCAGAGTTTGACCCCGTCTACAGGCTGGACCCTCATAATAAAGGTAAACCACGATTTACGAATCAGTTTTCTCCATGGTAGTGGATCATAAGGCTTGTTGGTCTATCTTCAATTTCTCTGCCATCTACATGGACAAGGTTTTTCTGATGATGTAGGATTTCAAGTTTTACTATGATTTGGGTTGTATTGAAAACGTAGAGATCGATGTTCAGTGGTTTAAGGAGATTGCCAGATTCCTATTTGGAAATTGTATTTCCTCATTTTCATCCCTATACATATTTAGGATTCATGCGGTAGATGGTAGAACAGCGCGTGGATGATTTTTTTTTGTGCTGGGAAAGTAAATTTTGCGAATATTGATGCATGGCTCTTTGGCTACAAAGGGTAATGTTCTGTCATTGTGATACCAAGCACCCCTGTGAGTTGAAGTTTCTCAGGTTTTCCAGGTTGCTTCCAGCCATAAACAAACAAAATCCCTGTTGTGTTTTTCAGATGGATACCACGGCAGTCTGAAAGCCAAGCGAGCGCGGGCGGGCACCGTGAAGCACAAGACCACCATCTCCCTTTATAACAAGCTGTGCGAGCTGGTCACCAATCTGGCCGGGCTGCTGGAGATCCAGGAACTGACTGACACGGTCATCCTACAGGTAGCACCAACATTCATCTTAGGGCATGGCAATTTTCTGCGGATCCATGGAAATTCGCAGATTTATATATCCAGGGGTTGATTGATTTGTCGTGGACATGGCTTGGGGCCTGCAGCACCCTAGAATGCTTTCTGCTGAAATTACAATTGTTTGTTGCCTTTAAGGTATGACGTCAGAATTGATTTGCATTATGGCCTCATGAAGGCAAGTAAATTCCACATCTAGGCAACAACGTCTCTATAAGGACAGAGAGGTGTTACTGTCAATAATTCCGCTGGATGTTACTGAAATTTACATCAGTAACGAGTTAGATTTTGAGTTCTTTTCGAATCTTTCTAGAAATAGGTATATTTCTATTTTATTTTATTTCTCAGGTGTCCTCTCTTGGTGTATCCACGTTCTTTGTTGAGAACATTAGTGAACTGCAACTTAGTGCTATGAAGCTTGTCACAACCGTGTTTTCCCGATACGACAAGCACAGACAACTGATTCTGGAAGATATCTTCGCCAGTCTGGCCAGACTGCCATCAACCAAGCGGAACCTCAGAAATTACCGGTGAGATGGTTTTAGCATTTGCTTTATTAAATTTTAAATGCATCTTTATTGATTTGATTTCTGTGATAGAAATCGCTGTATGTTGTCAGGATATTCAGCCAGGCATAGCAATTTTCCACGATTCTGCATTAATCTGCTGATTTATTTCTCAAGGGTCGATTTATTTGCCCTGGATCTGGCTTTGGGTCTTGGTTTTCCACTGAAATCATAATTGTCTGTTGCCATGCCTGTATCTTTTGATCTGCTTGTCCTATTGAAACTACTTGAGAGAGAGATAATGTTTTATTCAAGCCCATAGGTAAATGGTTTGCTGTTAATCTTGGCTGCCTGTAAATAATATCTACTGTTGAGCTTTGGTATGGTGCGGATATTCCTCTTGTTCGCCTGTGGATAATATCCGATACTGTCGATGGTGCTTGGATTACCATTGTGTATTGATGTACGATGTTGCGGGCTGCAGACTGAATGCTGACGAGTCGATACAGATGGTGACGGCGCTGGCACTGCAACTGATCCAGTGTGTGGTGCGCCTCCCCACCAGAGACAACCTACCCGACGACCAGCAGGACGAACAGTCCACATCAAAGAAGAAGAACAAGAGCGATAAGGTTGGTACATTCAAAATGTCATGTATTGATTTGTGATTGTGTAATTTTTAGGCAATCATGATTTATTTATCTTAGTGAACAACTGCTATGTATTAGGCTGGCGGGGTGGGATGTAGCGTAGTGGTAGAACGTTGGACTTCGGAGCAAAAGGTACCGAGTTCAAATCCTGCCCCAAGGGGGCCCGGCATCAATTTCGCAGAAGTTACATTTCTGACGCGATATTGGTAGATTGCACTGTCTGTAGAGTGGAACTACAGTTATAATTTTTTATTATTATGATTATTATCATTTTTTATTATTACAAGTATTATTATTATTATTATTATTATTATTATTGTTATTATTATAATTATTGTTAATATTATTGTTATTATTATTGTTGTTGTTGTTATTATTATTATTGTTATTGTTACAGTGTCCCCTCAATATAATGCTGAATTTGGGGTCCATGACATAGCCTTATAGTACCAGCCTTGTACGATAGTACAGATAAATAACAAAAATTAAAATGGGATCTGCATCTGACCCAGCCTTATATCTGAATCCGCTGTGTATTGAACAGTGTTATATCGAGGGGACACTGTATTGTTATTATTTCATGGAATGCAGACATGAAAATCTCACTGTAAGTGTCATAGCACTTTACCAAAATTGTTATAATGCCATTCCGTTATAATGTAATGTCATCACCAGTTGAAGCATTGCATTGTGGGTACCGATAGTAAGCCAAACAGAGTTTCAAAGGTCAAACTTACAAAATGTTTAAATATTTAATCCTTTTTTTTATTTCTCTAAGGCATGATAGGGTGATGACATATAATGATAATGCCAAAACAGTCTGGGTTTATTTACGTTTTCAAAATACACCAGAACTGTCCATAGACATTTTAAATTGATATTTGAATAATTCACGATGATTGAGGTGAAATTAATAATCTGATCGGTTAAATTAATTTCTTTTTGATTTCTGACATTACTTTAGTACATATTAACTGTAGTGTAATGAATATCTTAAAGGGTTGGCTAGACGGTCTCATGAGACCCGTGAAACAGAAAACCATGCCGATCCTAGGATTCAAACCTGGCAAATTGCTGGATTGCGAGTCCATTGCTCTACCGCATGATCCAAAGGGGGATAACCCTGGCGGCCAAGACCTAATTACTACATCTGCTATATACATAACTGTCTCATAAAACACCTTCCCAGCCAGCTCATCGTGGCATACAATGTTGATACGATGTCGAAATACATTGGTTTTACATCACAACATAAAACCCATGTATTTTCGACTTTGTATCGAAATCCTATTAACATCATATCGGCATCGTATCAACATTGTATGCCATGATGTGCTAGCTGGGTTACAGTGTAGACAGGTGATAAGATTCAGTTAAGTCCTATTTCCACATGACAAAAAAAGATGGTTGGAAAATCGTGAAGCCCTCGTGAAAATTGTAACAGCAGAATCTTCATGGTAAGTTGCCTTACGAGACAGTTAGTTATGTAACGCATGTCTCATGTACTGTATAAACATCCCATAAGACAACTCAATGTACCAGTGCATGTATTGACCACCAGGCCCCCGTTTCACAAAGGTGTCCTAACTATTTAGGAGCTCCTAAACAGTCATCACCTGGCAACAAACGTTTCACGATGACGTCATAAGACTTATTCCTTCATAAATCGGCATCAAACTGAAACTGGGTCCTAAAGTTAGGAGCTCCTAAAGTTAGGACACTGTCGTGAAACGGGGGCCAGGTGTAGTAAGTGTCGCGGTCATGTAGTCTTGGAATATTTCCCAAGAGATGGCGAGTTGAGGTTTCCACGTTTATATTCACAATCTGTCAGCCAGCGGTTGTTTTACAATTGCAAAGTTTTATTGTTCAGTGAATTCACGAAATCGACTAAATTGGAACTCTGTGATTTGACCGAACCTGTGATGACAGGACCGCTATAAGTGAGAACTAAATAACTTTTAAAGATTACCGATATTTGTCTAACAATTGATTTCACCGTGAATTTTCCGATATGTTTTCATTTGTTATCACGCTGTCATAGTTTCGATGTTGCTATGACAGCGCATGTAATAGAATTTATTCTTAAAAATATAATTTCCTTACTAACGATAAAATTATTGGGATGAATAACTTGTACATAGTAGAATGTCAAATTGAATATTGATATGTATCTTACTGTGTCTCTATATTTGGTAGTTGTTGCGTTGTACAAACATGTAAATACAAGCAAAGTACCGTGATTCTGTACCGACACATTGCTACATCTGGCAATACTGTTTGCAGATCAATAGAAAATAAAGATAAACCAGGGTACAATTATTTACTGTAATCTCCTATTTGTATAAATTGTAAATTTCTAAAAGTAGTATCGATACCAGGGCCATAGGTAACTATGAGAGAAATAACAGTTGGGTAAAACAATTGGGGGTGCAGCTGACATCCTCTACCCCCACCCCACCCCCATAGTTAGCTACAGCCCTGGGTTACAACACCTTTTGAGTATGATTAAATGTTTCAACTAAACTTTTGTGATCAAATTCCAATATTCAAAATCTGAATTTAGCATGAAAACATACTCAAACAATACTGTAATCTTGCAACGAGATTATGAAACTGAGTATGATTTCATGCTCAAGCTCAAATTTTATAAAGGGATTTATGAATAAAACCTCCAGTTGAGCACGAGTTTGTACTCAAAAACGTTTCGTAATCTCGGTGCCTGCTGCCAGGTGATTGGGTTTGTACCTACTAGCCTGTATAACCATTGTGTAACGCTGTGTTGTAATGTTGTTAGGGAAACAACATCTGTATTGTCTTATTTCTTGTCCGGTAATGGATGCAGTCGTCATTGTTAAATACCATCTGTTTTAGATTTTGAGATAACCATACGGTAGATAGATTTGTCAAACTGCTCATTTCTGTTGTATTTTTCCATCAGACTGTTCCCATGACAACCTGGTCAAGATTTCTCGAAATAAATCAAGTTACCGTTACCGAGTCAATGGGAGAAATCATAGATGAGTGAAATCTCAAACTCAGGTTTATTTCGAGATATTGGGGCCTTATGTTGCATATTTATTGTAGTCCAACTAGACGTCTGTATTCCATCAATGGCTATTTTAAATAGTTGGACTTTGAATGTACATCCAGTCCATTATTCAGTGAATATCTCGTTTGTTAATATTGTGAAGCAGTATTATTCGACTCTCGACAGAACATGGACAATACACGGACAGAACATGGAGAGAACACATACCAGAGATTACGTATAAAGATTTGTTATCATGTAACAATTAGAAGATGTTGCAAAACGTTATGGTGATAATTGAAATAATCATGTTTAATGTTGTCCAGATCATGAACTGTTTCAAACCGATGTAAGAATGGTATATATTGCTGTTGTTTTACAATATTGCGTTTGACTATTTGTTACTAAGGCTATTGTGGATATGTGTACATAAGTTTATATTGCCAGAAATGCCATGACAGGTTTATCTCCAGGTTATTAGTATCAGTAATATCTCAATCCTACTAGATAAGTATTTTGCCGGGAATTTGAATATTCAAATATGATTTAGATTAAAAGTCGTGAATATCAATGTTGTTTCAGTTCTAAACAATGTGCAATGGCTGCCATAAACCAGTTCACGACATTAGATATCAGAACGTATTTGGGCAAGAATTTAGTAAATTGCTTTCGTAAATTTCATTTTAATTATAAACTACCAATGTAGAAATACACAAAATCATAACAAATGTATATGCAATATGGGCAAAGTTATGGCAGACGAATTCTTGCCCAATTCTTAATTTGAGAATTCAAATTTATTTATGTAAATATTCAATCATATACGATCAATCAATAAATGAATGCAGAGAAAACAGGTGTTTGTACATTATGTTGGTTGAAGAGCCATTCAACTGAATTTATCACAGATTGGTTTGAAGATATATCCATTTGGTCTTGGACAACACACAACTATGTACAATTATACGCATTGCAACTGACCAATGCACACAACTATGTATACAGTGGACCCCCGTTTATCTGGACTATACGATAGATATCCGGTTCCCTCGCTATCCGCAGTTTTTATTGGGAACCACATATCAGTCTCCCTATGTAAAATGACTCGGACATCTGGAAATTCTGTTATTTGCACGATTTTACCAGGAACACAACCGTCCGGATAAACGGGGGTTGACTGTACACATTGCAATATACCAATCCACAACCCTGTACTGTTATACACATAGGAACTCACCTTGGCATATGCTGGAGTTACTTTCATAAAGGTTATGGTTAACTTGTGCCGTCATTAGGAGAATTCTACTGAGGCGCATTCAAACTACATTACTTTTTGCTACATACCACATGTAGTGCTACAGAAGCAGTTCGGTTAGCAATACGTATGATATGTATGAACTACTTTTCATACGAGTCTGGGTATCCTTTCACGAAGCTCTCTTATCCTCTAAGAAACTGCTAAGAGAGCGCTACCAGTCTCTTAGTAGAACAGAGAGCTTCGTGAAAGGATACCCTGTACTGCATATTATTTGTAGGAAAAGTAGCGTAGTAAATGTAGTGCAGCTTGAACGCACCCCTGGTTTATCCACTCAGATAGCCATGTACAGTGTATTTGGGTGTCGGACACAGACATTGTCATTGCTGCTGTTCCTATCGATGTGTGCATGACCTCCTTATCTGTTTGGTGATGTCTGTTTCCACGTTCTGTAAATGGTCCCTGACTGAAATGTATTTACGAGTTTCTACATTAGCAAACTATCTTCAGACCGTTCCTTTCACCGGAGTACACAGCCTGGAGAACTCTGTACAGACAGTTTTGTCAACGGAACGGCGCACACACTGTCCAGAATACTGTGTGGGCTGTACTTGCAAGCAAGGTGGTGCAGACCACACAGTATTGCGTCGCACATCTAAGTGAACTCTTCGCCACCATTTTGCTTGCTTGAGACAGTGTGCGATTCGTTCCTTTCACTCGTTAGAGTGTACATGGTGATGTCACATATTTGTGCGAGAACACTCCACACAGCTGAACGGAACGGGGCCCTTGCTTTCTGCTTCAGCGACGTAGACACCAGGACGTTCAATGTACATCAGGACATTTATTACGTAAAAATGTGATCTACAGAAAGCTTGAGGTCACGACCACGGACAAAACAACAACTAACAAATGTCGTTACCGACCGCTAACTATCCGAACATTCCTTTGAGGGATTTCTTCTCCTGTTCTGTCTTCTGTTTAAGTGTGTCGTCCAAGTTCTTTATGTCTTTCCTGATTGTGGTTGCTAGTGTAGGGTCTAACTCCAGCGCTCGAGTAAAGTCACTCCGAGCATCGTCTGGGTTCCACGCGCCTACATGTGCCTTGGCGCGGCGGTAGAGGGCCTTCACGTTGTCTGCAATCACAAACAAACTACGTCATCAGTGCCAGACAATTAATAAACTAGCATCAGGGACTGTGATGGTGTGTTCTCTATGTGGTGGATGACCTACATGATGGGTGTCCTATGTGATAGGTGTGCTCTGTGTGGTGTGTTCTATGTGGTGTGGTTCTATGTTGTGTTTTACTTGGTGTGTTTTGTATTGAATGTGGTGTTATGTGATAGGTGTGCTCTGTGTGGTGTGTTCTATGTTGTGTTTTACTTGGTGTGTTTTGTATTGAATGTGGTGTGTTCTATGTGGTGTGTTATGTGGTGTATAAAATATGGCTTCAGCATGGTGCTGGTGTGTTCTATGTGGTGTGTTCTATGTAGTGTGCTCTATGTAGTGTGTCCTATGTGGTGTGTCCTATGGAGTGTTCTGTGTACTGTGTCTATGTGGTGTGTTCTATGCGGTACACGTACCGGGGTCTTGCTTCAGCACGGTGCAGGTGTGCTCTATGTGGTGTGCTCTATGTAGTGTGTTCTATGTGGTGTGTTCTATGCGGTACACGTACCGGGGTCTCGCTTCAGCACGGTGCTGGTGTGTTCTATGTGGTGTGCTCTATGTGGTGTGTTCTATGTGGTGTGCTCTATGTGGTGTGTTCTATGCGGTACACGTACCGGGGTCTTGCTTCAGCATGGTGCTGGTGTGTTCTATGTGGTGTGTTCTATGTAGTGTGCTCTATGTGGTGTGTTCTATGTGGTGTGCTCTATGTGGTGTGTTCTATGTAGTGTGCTCTATGTGGTGTGTTCTATGCGGTACACGTACCGGGGTCTCGCTTCAGCACGGTGCTGGTGTGCTCTATGTGGTGTGTTCTATGTGGTGTGCTCTATGTGGTGTGTTCTATGCGGTACACGTACTGGGGTCTTGCTTCAGCACGGTGCTGGTGTGTTCTATGTGGTGTGTTCTATGTGGTGTGCTCTATGTAGTGTGTTCTATGTTGTGTGTTCTATGCGGTGCACGTACCGGGGTCTCGCTTCAGCACGGTGCTGGTGTGTTCTATGACGGGGTAGAACTCGTGCTGCAGCAGCTTACACTGGGAGAAGTTGAGCAGTAGCGGTGTCTTCTTGTCCTCTAGCTCCTCCCACTCCGGCTCCCCGGGCTTCTCTCTGTAACCAGCGACGTTACACCATGACGTTACACCGTGATGTTACACCGTGATGTTACACCATGATAAATAATATGCACATTTATATTTGCACCAATTCCACGCTCAAAAGCAGTTTGCTTATAGCGCTACATCATTTCCCCTGTAAAGAATATGTGTACTCTTGTGTTCCTTCTAAACTCCATGAGGAGTATACAACCCAAGCTGCCATTCAAGGTGCTAGGTTTTCATTCACATGCCCATTTAATCCTTCCGGGTACCCATTCTCTGCATTCTATGAATGAATGAATTAGTGCTTTATGTCGCAGCGGGATTATCTCACCCATAGGCAACGAGGTGAACTGAGGCATGTTCGAACTAAGCCACTTGCCTAACGTGACGTCTGAACTTTTTCAGCCTGTGATTCTGTGTGGGGCAGGAATGAACCATAGATACAGTGTCCCCTCGATATAACGCTGAAATTGGGGTCCATGACATACCCCCAGCCTTATAGTACCAGCCTTATACAATACTACAGGTAAATAACGAAAATAAAAATGGGATCCACATCTGACCCTGCCTTATATCCGAATCCACTGTGCATCGAACAATGTTATATCGAGGGGACACTGTACTCTCAGGATCTCGGTCACCCATCCACACACCAGCCGAGCTCGACTGTGTTTCACTCCCACCTGAGCGGTCAATTGTAATGCACTGGACCAAGGCCCTAACAGCGATATTCCGCTATATCAACTAGCATAGCGATGTTACACCATGACATTACAGTGACATTACAATGTCGACACTTTACTGTGAAACTATTCTCCCTACAATGTGTAGCTCATCTGTGATATTAAATATTTACACCATAGTCCACCTGCTGGACTTGGAACCCACACTAAATTGATTTCAAACATATAAAATTTGTACCTACATTATTATTGTTGATCTAGGACCTGTGATATGTTATCCTACAGTGGTCCTACGATACAGTGCCCCCTCGAAATAACACGGTCCGATATAATATTCGGATATAAGGCGGGGTCAGACGTGGATCTAATTTTAATTTTGTTATTTCCCTGTAATATCGTATTAGGCGGGTACTATAACGCGGAGGGTATATCATGGACCCCAACTTCAGCGTTATATCGAGGGAACACTGTATTATCCTACAGTAGTCCTATCCTACAGTGGTCCTATCCTACAGTAGTCATGATCGTATCCTACAGTAGTCATATCTTACAGTAGTCATATCTTACAGTGGTCCTATCCTACAGTGGTCCTACCTGAGGACGAGTTGATCGAGGATTCCAATGGCTTGTGCGTAGACATCAGCGGCCTGTGACAGTTTCTTCTGGGCATACAGCTTGTTTCCTTCCTCTCGGAGTTTCGGCACCTGACCCAGTTTCTCGTCCTCGCTCATCGTCCAGACTTCATTGTCGTAGGAGTCCGGCCCCTCGAACTTCACCAACTCTACAACACACAGCCATTCCAGGGGTGCGTTCAAGATGCGTTACTTTTCTCTACATTTCTCTACGCTACTTTTCTGAAAGTAGTGGCTCGCTGAACGATTTAGTAGTGAAATAGCAGGAAATCGATTTACGTCATGCTTTGAGGTTTCCTACTATTTCCTACAAAACACTACGGGCTCAAAAGCTGATGTAAAAAGTAGCACTACGTAGTACA
>JAUTBQ010071430.1:0-16832 GCA_032361185.1 Lepetodrilus ovalis
TCATCCTGTTTGTCAATCCCCTCTCATGATTTATGTATATTATTGTATTGTTAAATGTCATGTGTGTATATTCTTTCTTGAGAATAAATATCTTTTAATCACGACAACAATCATATACGGTATTGTTCAGGAAGCGTTCCGATTAAGCCGTTTCCAGCCGAATTCAATCCGACAGAGCTCAGACATTGACCCGACAGTGAATCGACGCTTTCGGCAACATCTGGACGCAATCTGGGCTTAATCGGCAAGAAACGGCAATGAACATTTTCTCCAGATCATGCGGAGTTCATGCGTGGGTTCACACAGTGCCGATTATGGCTCCCGTTTTAGATTCGAACGCGCTACAACACGAACAGTGAACAAGTCGAATTACTATCCTCAACGATCTGGGATGTACTATCATTGTCTGAACTCAGTCCAAAAAAAAATACGTAGTTAATTCGTAAAAGAATCGTAGTGCATTCTTAGGCATCGTAAATGAATCGTAATCTATTTGTAGGCATTCGTAGGTATTCTTAACTCATTCGGGGATTCGTGAATTGATAGACACTGAAATCAATGATGCCCAAGCAGGGGTGAGGGCCATAGTTTAAACATGAGATTGGATACAATCTAGACGCTTACGGGATCCGCTCTCTAATATGAAACTATTCGTGCAGCATCCTGAAGAATATTCTAGCATGGGTCTGAGACTGATATACATGACATATATTTTTGATACTATTGTTCTAGATAACAACAACTTGTTATACCTATCTTGAGGGGAAATTTCTACGAAATGTCAAGAATAGTCACGAATTCAATTTTAATCGTATCTGATTCTTAGATTTTTAATTTTTTTTTAATTTGGGGTTTAAAGTCACTTTCACTAATATCATGACTTGCATGCATATGTACTGCTTGACTAGTCTGGATTTCCACCAGTATTTATAGTGCTAGTTCACTTAGAATATCACGCCGCAGATAGAACAATGATACCCCACTCAGACACAGTATACTGACTCCGAGCCGGCCAGTCCTTGCTTTACCCCTTTAATGCTGAGCGCCAAGCAGGGGAACAACAAGTACCACCTTTTAACGTATTTTGGTATGACGCGACCGGGGATCGAACCCGCGACTTTTCGCACTCCGGGCCGACGCTCTAACCACTACGCCTCGAAGCCGGCTCCCTGGAGCCTATATACGATTGGAAAGTTCATTATTAAAACAAATATAAGCTAAATTAACATTTAAATATTTTTTTTATTTAGTTGGGTATATGAATATGCTAAGTAATAAAGGAAATTAAGCTTATTTGTTTTTCATATAATGTCAATGTTACATCAAGTATCTATCGGGTTTTTTAAGAGAGCATTAGAAATTCAGTATTGTAAGTTAAGAACCTCGTTCTTCATTACATATTACCAAAAAAAATATATAAAGAGTAGAGTATTTGTGTGTTGATATTAACTTCATGTAGATCTAGATCTAGCTGATTACAAGATATATAAGGTGGGTGGGTGTAATTCATACGACTGTGGTTATTTGTATCATGTATGTACTGTATGTTGAATATTGTATATTACCATTCTCACTGTGATAGCGTACGGCTAATAACCAATGGTTAGACGTACGACTATTACCAAGACCGTGGTAAATGTTCGCAACAAATGTTAAGCAAAATGTTTACGCTGGTTATTACACTGAAAATATATGACGGCGTAGCACTATTGAATCATGCAATGTAGCACATTATCAGATTATATGTCGTAATAACACATAGATCAATATCTAGACTGGTTCTCATCCTATGCTTCGTATGCGCGCCCGTGCTACCCTTTCGTACGTTCGTAGACAGGCAACTGGTGTAATCAATATGTAGAGTTTGGGGAATTGAGTAATCATGTAATAAGGCAATGTTACGCCTTATATAAGTATTTCTACTCGATGTTGGTGTTTACAGCGTGGCTAGAGGATTGATCTGACACCGGTTAGCACTTCGAGTTCGGAGGCCCAGTTCTAACTCGCTTATTGAAGACTGACTGATGTTCCAATGACCTGGGACAGTGTTATAAAGAACAATGTTAATCAAGCCAAACTGCTTCAAACTGAGTAAAGTTGTTTCCACTGAGGTACATGCACATTCCGTCGTCTTCATGGGCACTAGCCGTGAGTGCTATGGTAATTTACGTCTATGAGTCGGCCACTGTACAGGAGACGTCGTAAGCTAAATGCTATATATCAATACCATTGTAACGCCTTGTAATTACATTACCGCGTCAATCGTCTATTGTGTCCTTTCCTCGCCCTATTTGAAGGAACAATCTCTATTACAGCCGACGGCATCTGCTTCCAAAGCCAATGTTCCTTCTTGGACAACGCTACAGACAGGTGTCTTTTTTCTTCTTTTCCTTTACAAATTACGTTGTTTTGTAGGTCTACTCGTTGAGCATATTTTCCCTGATAGCGGCGGGCAATGGTCCGGCATCGATCATACTCATCACAGGATCTGTATAGCTCAGTGCGGTGTGCGTACCTTGACAGATAGATCGCCACAATCTTCATTACGGCAATGTCCGAGCGAGCTGCACGCTGTAGAAGTGGTCAATATAATACATCGCACATCGGAGGAGGATAGATATACGGCCACGACTACTGTCGACATACACAACTCTGTACACGCTTTCGTCAATATTAGCCTCCAATGCGGCAGTCTGGCGACTCTTGTATGTATAGTCGCAGAGGGAACCTACTCCTGGGAAATTGTGGATTCATATGAGAGGTAAATTCGTCTTTGGAGTGTGTTTTGGCATGTCTTCGTATTTTTCGAGTCTATCATACTTACATCAATAGAGGTTATTGTATGTTTTTAATATTCCATATTGCACGCCACATAAAAAAAAATGACATATAAATTGTGTCATCAATATGTTGATAAAGTAATATGTTTTTCCAAGCTTAAAGAAGATTGTGTTTTCAGAAATAGGAACATACATGTATTTCAATTAAAAATTTCAGAATGGACCAATAATGTTTACGAAAGTTGAATTCTGTTTTATACCCAGGTAACGTTATTACATTTCCTCGATATCACTTAATGTGTTAACTAGAAGTATATATATTTTGTTGTACCTTATTGTTCGTATGTCAAGAAGCATATTCTTAATTATCACGTGTAATTACATACTGTTGTAAGTATAGTTTAAATGAAGGATACCGGATTGTTGTGTGTGTGTGTGTGTGTGTGTGTGTGTGTGTGTGTGTGTGTGCGTGCGTGTGTGTGTGTGTGTGTGTGTGTGTGTTTGTGTCGCATCAGTCGCCATAGTAGTGAAATTGATATTTTAATCGTAACATTACTCAGGTGCAATGTATAGCGGATCCGGATTTCAAGCTGGACAACTTATATATAAAACGTATTCGTGTTTTCATATGTATCAGCTCCCGTCTTTGATATTTGATAGTCACTATCAGCTAATTACTCCAGGAATATATTTCGAAAATAACTTGACAGGTTGAGGTGAAATACAATCAGTACTGGATAACTATTTCCTGGCAATGACAGTCGTGTCATTTAATGACACTAATACCATACGAGTTAAATGCCTATTTACGTACATAATGCCATTGCCACAGGTTTTGGTAATAAGCTGCTCACAAAACAGAATTGGTATACTTAGTTTTGAAGATGAAGTTAGAGCGTTCTGGTGGAGTAGACGGACTCGGTCTCGGGAAATATCAATGAACAGTATGATGCCACATTTCAATAGCATCGCGTTACATTATGACTATGTTTCACTATCTCGGAATCCAAAAGACTTAATCTGAAATCCTAAGTTTATATTTCGGTGTATTCTAATACTATTATACGCAAATTACTTTACATCTTTAAAATGCCATTTAAATATTGACAATTGGGAAATAAAATACAAATTTCAAGAAGTACATTCTAATTTATTTCAAGAAGTACATTCTAATTTACTGTGCCTTTGTGCTTGGTCATGACAATGCATGTACATTCATTATTAATAAAGTTCACGAATGTCCAATATTTAGAGATATTATCAATTATGGCTACTCGGCAATATTCATATGAGCATATTGTGTGGTAAGACTATAGGTTTTCATTCAAGTATTGTCCTCAATCTCTGCTTGACGGTATTCCTGGACACCGCCGCCAGATACCGACATCGAAGAACAGAGATTTCAAAGACATCAAGCAGAGCCATTAACGCACAGCTAAGCATACACATAATTATCCTCTGGTGTGTCGTAAAAACCCAGTCATACAAACCTTTAGCTTACAGTCGTGATTAGAACGCCAACTTTTGAAGATTTCTTCTTTTTTTTGTATCATAAAGCACACGAACTCGGACCCCGAGGTTATTTTGCTTTTAATGAAAAAAGGATAAACTCCTGTCGATCCAATCATACCTTTAACCTGAAACTCTATTAACACTAATATACGAAAATATATCTCGTAGAATGAGTGTGCCATGGGCAAATTATGGAATAGTTGTACGATGCTTAATGTATATACGGTTCGGCTATTTCATTGTCTTAATATATACCGGTAGTCTACAAAAGAAGATGCCTGACAAATCTTCTTCACTGCCATGCTTGCTCACCCATACATTTGATACATATTCCTAATCCTTCGACTTCGAGGCATGATATGAACTTGAACATGAAAATTAAACCATTCCTTGATTTCAACACGTCTTAATGTTTAAGATGAAATGTGATCGACAAGCAATTATACACAAACTCGACTATAACACCACTCGGTGGAGAATAGATTTTAAAAAAAGAAAAAAGAATGTCAGTGACTGACAGACTTGATTAAAACGTACACCGATAGTGATTTGTATATATATCATAGTCATGGAAGACTATATAAAGCGGACTTTAATAAACAAATCACTATTAATATGCTATTGTAATCAAGTCTGGTCGTGACTGAAATATCAGTTTGCATGTAACTGCCTCTTTGCCAACCGAAGAGTTGCATTGATTTATCAAACATGGATCGGAATGTTATCTCTTACTTCTTCAGGTTGGCGATTTGGAGCCCTACTTTGCAAGCTGATGCCGTACCTTCAAGGAGTGTCTGTATGTGCGTCGGTAAACACACTCGCTGCTATTGCCATAGACAGGTAAGAAGCGTTGACAAAAGGCAGGTAATTATTGGCATTGGCATTTCGTTCCCAGGAACCTCAACCTAGACGATAGCCATACACCCAGGGACCTCATTACGGAACGGCGTAACACCATCCTCGAAACACAGGCCATTATGGCTACCTTACTTCCGTATTTGTAGGATGTTACGTAGTCATAGTGACCGAAGTTTCGAGGATGAGGTAACGCTGCCGCCAACCGTAGATATAGTTTGGTCAATGGCTAGGCTATGGTTAGTGTTATTTTTACTTTAGCATTACGCCGTATCGTACACGAGAGTCATATCCTTTTGTTGTGTATATGATTGGGACATCCTCGAGCAGGACACCATCGTGAGAATGATATATCTTACTAAAAAAAGGTTAATACTACATTACTCCGATACAAATAGGAATGCCATAGGCACTGAAGCTTCACAATGCCAGGCTTAAAATGACCATTCTATTCAGCGGACGACAGTAATACTTCATATGACTAGTTTCCGGTTTAACTTCCATGAACCCGAATAACTGCCTGGAGACATGAACTCATTCCTCCAGTAAGTTTAGCAATACGATCATGCTACAAACCATTATTGTTGACAATCACAGCGCGGATAAGCTTCAGCATCTACTATAGCTCGTGTTGTCATGACGGGCCTATGCATAAAGCCACACTGCACCTATTTACTCCTAGCCTAGGAGCTAGATTGAATTCGTAGTTGATTACCATTGACTTTAAATGAAACCCCGTTGTTATGAATGCCAATATACCATGTTATTATACAATGTTTGTGCTTCTGAAAAAGCTTGTCAGTGTCCTTGACTGCCAACATTACTAGACTCAGAGTTCCAATGTACAAGTTTGAACTGTTTCAAAAGGTATTGATTACCGTCATACTTTGACAACGCGGAACATATAAACAGTTATGTCAATACCATATGGTATTCCGCAAATATCATCGGAAGTGCTTCTAAAAGTATTTTTAGGTATTACGGGCGTTATTACAGTTAGTGTCATTAAGTAAAATGCATATGCTTTACTTCGAAAATATATACTCTGAAGTAGCTTACGTACTTTATAGTCTAAATATATCCAGTTTCATTCAACAGTTAATTAAATTAGGTTTTCATTTACATCTGCGGCTAGGTGTACAAGGAAGTACCAAGCCAAAAAATGTATTTATATTTCTGCTGCTTCTATTGCATTGATCCAAGAGGGTCTTCTAATTTGTTCATCTTTATCGAAGCGGAAGTAATGCCTGAAAGATTGGAACACACAAAAATCGGAAGAGAGCATGTCAACCAGGGTATCGTTTTTTAAGCCCTCCTATACGAGACCATAAGCACTCTCGTAGGGATCTCTAATACATGAGGATCGTGTACTTTCGCGTGCACTACGGTCCTGGGTATCCTTTCACAAAGCTCTCTTATCCACTAAGAGACCATAGCGCTATCTTACCAGTGCATTAACTATCGGCAAAGAGAGCTCTATGGTCGATTAGTGGATAAGAGAGCTTTGTGAAAGGATACCCAGGGTTATTGTTTCTCGAAGCTCTCATATCTACTACGAGACCATATAAGCACTCTCGTAGCAATCTGTACAACATGCCTCTCGTGGACTTACGAGAGCGATATGGTTACATAGACGATAAGAGAGCTTAGAAAAACGATACTGGTAATGAGACACGATAGTGGACCTGAGAGGTTTTTGAAACTATGCCTATAAGTCCAATTCGCCATGAAGGCTCGTTCACACTATCAACCTTTATTTGTCGAAGGCGACAGTGTCAAACTAAATCGTATAGTGTTTCCCAGCCTTAACGTTCATTTGGGTATTTTTTGTCTATTATTTTCACAGTGAGCAGAAGTTTCTACGCTGGTTTGACAGAGCCAGTGATATCATTCCACATTTCAAAGAACGTAAAAGGAAGAAGATAATTGGGAGACTGGACGAGAAAGTCCATGCAATGGAAAGGTATGTACTATACTATATATTAATAAGATAATATGTATTAATGTCAGTGTGTTTACAGCACGATTTACATTTATAGTAAATAATAGTTCAAGAAGAATTATAACAGACTATCCATCGCCGATGCAATTATTCTTTCCTTCACTTTTGCCAAATTAATATAGTCCAATTCCACAAAACGATATTACCGCTACGAGGGTCGTCCCTCTATGCATTCATTATATATTAGTGTGTTACAACCTGCATACGTTATTCGTTTGAGTGAATTAAAGGGGGCCTTCGAGTCATTTAAAAATCTCCAATGTTAATTATATCTGTGGAACCCCCTGCAAATAACAGATTTTACCACCAATAACTTTGGGTCTATGGAAAAGGATCCCGGATATTATTTTCTGAATTTCTAACATTGCTCTTGATACATCTGTGGGATATCGGGATCCTGGGAGGGGGGTGAGGGGGGGATGTTCTCCGAAGCTATCGTATACGTAACGACATCGTTATCTATTGGACTTTCCGAAAAATGCAGTTGGCTCCCCTGAACATTTTCGATAAAATTATCTACATGGATACAAACAGTGTTAGAACTACGGATTTTAAACATGATTTTGAGAAGATATGCATATCAGAGCTGCATAAATACTTTTGGATAAAAATTATACATTATCCAAGTTTAAATCTCTGTATTCTCCTCTAGAGAAAGGCGCTCAAATACTTGGTAGTATGTGAACAAGGCAGCCAGTTGAGCGCATGTTATCGTAACATCGCAAGTTGTCGTGTTTCTAATTTGATTAATATTGACATATTAAGCTACGATGTGCTTTGTATAGTTAATGTTACTAACAATATTTTGTAGATTCTCGCATAACAAGTTTGCCGGTGTATGTTATTTCCACAACAACAAGTCTAGTCAAGTACTAGGTGGAAGTTCTAGATTTCAGAAAGGGAGAGGTATTTAAGGGAAGTAACTCTGGCGCAACTAGACTTTTCAGAAATTCCTATTGCCTTCGTGGAGAAACAAATGATAATCCTGAAAGAGTATTTTCCACCACGATGTCGTTAGGTTTACGATAGCTTCGGGAACATGGCCCCTGAATCTTCCATGATAAATATATATGTACATGTACCTAGAAAACACCATTTCCATGACATCCATTTCTGCCTTGTTCTCTACCAAAGAGGTGAGCTTTTGAACATTCACATGAAGGCACGCGACCTGTGGATGAATCACTGCATACCTAAGAACAGATTTCTTCAAGAAAGCTTCCACCAGTGGTCTAAGTGAGTTACAGTATCGTCGCCGTCCAATAACCGCCCTAAAGGTCCTCGCACACCAAAGGCGAGCGATTTATCGCCGCGCCAATCAGCGGCGGCAACTAAAGGCTTCTATTAAAATTTGTCGTCGCGAATTTGGTGTGAAAGCATGTAGATGACTCTCAGATGAATCTCAGAACGTAAATCGCCGAGCTTGTCGCCGCGAAAATCGCCTTTGGTGTGCAAGGGTATTATGTCTTCAGAATTGGCATAAATACTATATTGTCCATCAATTATATGTCAACCGACCATTCGTAATCTCAAATTATTGTTCTTTTTATTGGAACCAACCGACTGGCCAAAATATCAAATTATAATTCTTTATATTTACGACCAAAACAAATAGGACTAACAGAAAGAGAAATCTGTCGTTGCAAATTGGTGAGGAATTCACACAGCGAGGTTAAACTCCATAACCACGTACTGAGAAAAATCGGTAAACCAGCGTATCCTTTCACGAAGATCTACTAAGAGACCATAGATCTCTTCGCCAATAGCTAATGCACTCATAAGAGAGCGCTATGGTCTCTTAGTAGATGAGAGAATTGGTGAAAGGATATACCCAGAGTATTGTTTCTCGAAGCTCTCATATACACAATGAGATCATAACTCTTTCGTAAGGGCACGATCGTCATGTATATAAGATATCGCTACGAGAGTGCTTATGGTCTCGTAGTGTAGATACGCGAGCTTCGAGAAGCGATACCCAGGGAATCAAACAACTATGACCTTACGGAAATATCCTTCTTTCTCAGTAATACATTTGAATAAAGAAATATGCTTTAAATATTTATGTTTATGGTATTGCATCAGGATTTTCTACGACACTGAGGACAGTCTTCAAAAGGCAGAGTCGACATTAGCGGAAGTACAGAGGTCGCTGATGGAGGTGTCACGTGATATTGCGGACTCTGAGACGTCTCGTAGCGAACCAACCATGTCCAGTTTATCTGACTCGATCCGAAAAGCTAGCTTGTCTATAGACAAAGTGTGAGAGAAATAATAATTTAGTTTTCTTATTCAATTACTTTTTAATGAATAAAATTCCAACAATTCTTCTTCCTGAAGTATTAGGAAATCAGCGATCGAAATTAACACTAGCCCGGGTCATTTCTTCCAATGCTAAATCCGAAGGACTAGAGTATAAATTCATATATTTTGTTATTTATATCATTATTCGGGCTAGTAAGATTTAAAGTAGGCCCTAAGTTTCGATCGCTGGGAAATGTTGTCCTTAAGACGACTTTAAATTCATAAAGATAAAATCAACCTGGTCAAGAGATTACGAAACTTGATTGAGTACTAGTTCATGCTTACTTTTACTTTCAGTTGAGGATGAAATCGTACTCTAAAAGGCTTTGTAATCTCGGTACCTGGTAATTTAATACAAAATACGCGATATGTAGCCATGTTATTACATTTATTTAAGGAATTTGAAATAATTTCTTTTAAGAATCATGATTTCGAATTCCCGTGGTTAATCAAACTACAAGTGTGCGTAATGTGCGTCCTCGCCCGTACAGTATGTTCTCTACATACATACATACATCTATAAAATAATCTCAACAATTCCTAAACATTAAATAAACCTGATAAGATAATTATGATAACATAGAATATTTAACGAGATGGCGTCAAAATGTTGACACTTGGGATTCTTTGTTTATTCAAACTCAATGACGTATTTAATTTACTATTTATACTGCCGATATTCTTTTATCACTGTTTATTTTGTTATCACTGCAGTGTGAGAGACGAGTTAGTAAAAACCAAGGAGATGAACGCAACAATGAGAGATTTGAAAAACAAGTACGTACACACTTCCTGTCCTACCAGCCTATCATGCTCTCCTGACTGCCACAACACATCAGTCTGTGTTACACGCTGTCACACTACGAGGGGTTTCGTGTCTTCAACATTATAAGGAATTTTATCGGCTCATATTATTATTAGCTGATGGGTGCAGGCGCGAAACGGCAACCGTCCAAAACGTCTAGCTTACGATATTGACGAAAATCGAATATTGAATTGGCGAAAACGGTACCAAATCGATTGGTAGGAAACGGTACTTTGACTTATATTTTAAGGAGATAAAGGACTAATTAAAAGGTCTACTGTTTTGAATTTAGACGATATCAATCGTTAATTGATAGTTTCTAAATTGAACATTTCTCGTCATTTGCAACATTTTGGATGTTGCTGTTATGCAACTTTACAACAACAAAACATTCCGTATAATGCTGAACACACGAAAACCCTCGTTGTAGAAAACGGCACCTTGACTTATATTTTAAGGCGATAAAGGATTAAAACAGTAAAAGGTATACTGTTTGGAATTTAGACGATATCATTTGTTAATTGATATTTCCCAAATTGAACATTTGCACGTTTTGGATGTTGCCGGTTATTAACTTTAACACCCAATAAAATTCTGTATAATGCTGAACACACGAAAACCCTCATAGTGTGACAGCGTATAGCACAGACTGATATGCTATCGCTGTCAGGAGAGCATGGGTTTTACCATAATTGTAGTAAAAATAATTGTTACATTTCTCTAGCTTAATTTGTTGTGTATTTTTCATTGTGAATACATGTACATGTATTCTCAAAAATGAATTCTGGTTAAATTGCAGGATTTCTGAAAAACGACGAAGGTGGAAAAATATTTCTCCACACGAAACAAGGAGCCGTGACCATTTCCGCGCAGACATGGTTGTCATCGATTGGTCTGAAGTTCAGCGACAGCTAGTTCTTGAATTATGTACATTTTCTGATGCCATAGTGCTGTGCAACTGCTTGGGTGATAATGTGTCTGAGTGGGGATCTCTGTTATAACTGGCAGGATATTTCTTGAGCTAGCACCAACAGCCGGTCGAAATCTGGCTTAGTTCCAGCATGGCATGGATACAATACCATGCGCCAGCTGCAGTACGAGTGAAGGAATCTTGAAAGCAGTTCTAATGACCAAATCATCCAACAATCGTATAAAATTGAACAGAAAAAAAAATAGTTATTATTTATGAACATTTGACCATTCATTGCTGAATGGTATTATGTTCTCAAATTGTTGAAATATATTGTAATGTAAATTTCAGTCTGTTGTATTTCTTATACATGTTGGGTTTTTTCCACTACCATCTGAATCATCCTCCAAAATTAATGGCAATTGTCTACTTAACCCTCTCCATGCTGAAGGCAACCAGAGATGCCATAAAGAGCAGTGCATGTGTCTAATCCAGTTAATATCCCTGCGATCAACAATGTCATTGCATGGGTCAATGCTATCACAGCAGGAGATCAACACTGGTCCTGTTCATTTTTGCCACAGGCAGCCAGTGAGGCTTACACGCTTGATTTGCTCAATTTGCTCATTTTCAGCCCCCAGCATGCAACAGCTTTGGTGCTACCAGCTTATTCCAAATATGGTTTATTTGCAACTGTTATGATGAGTTCTGTTATTTCATATTGATATTCTAGTCTTCATTGCAATTTCCATTCTATATTTGAAATACACAAATTATGTCAAATAGCACATTTATTATGAATAATAAATCCCATTTTCTTATATTTTTCTAAGTTTTGCTTGAAGAACGGTCTGCGAGTTCGTAATGAATCATGGCTAATGTCATACATGTACACTGCTAGGTGACCTTCTTAATTCGAAACCAGGATAATTTGAAGTAATATAATGGTCCCCAGCAATTCAAATTAGACGAGTTCCACTGTATATTGTTTTGATAAATGTCCGAGATGGAGATCATCTGAATGATTAGACTATAATATTCGCTACGCCACGAGCATGAGCAAGTGTCAGCATGGATTGGTACTGGACAATCGATTCGTATGCCAAGCGTCTATAGCTGTGACGTCGCCTTCGTGCCAGAAAAATAAGCTGGTTCTGCTATCAATTTGCTGGTCAGGGGGATCTTCAAACTATGAGTATGAAACAAGTCTATTTTAGATATTTATTACCCAAACATGTTCATATACATACAAATTCAAATTGACATTGAATCAATGCCTTCAACCACACGTTCCATACAATTTCAAATTGCAAAAAGCAACAACAACGTGGACAATACAATCACAGTGTTCAAACTTAAGTCTCTTTTTATAGTTTTTTTTATCAACAAGGCTGCCATATTCAAGTTCAGTCCCACATTTGAATATACATGTTTAAAATATACCAATGACGTATATATTTATGCCCCGGTTAGCTGCTATTATGTTCTGTGGTGAGATACCGCCAAAGACGGCAATATCGTAACCTTCGTTTGACAGTTAGTACTTCAAGTAAGATGCGCACACCAAGGAAGCTAATTATTAATATAAATAACCAAGAGAGATAACTCAATAAATATATAAATAACAAATGCAAAAATGTCAGTGATTAGCATGCAGAGAAAATGTGTTATTGTTTTACGTCTTGCAGGAATTTTTCACCCATGCACGACAATTTTTAGCATGCGGAAATATGAATTATTTTTTACTGAACAATTTAACGATTATTATTTTTTAATAAATACTTGCAATACAACAGTACATGTACACAGTACACCTTATTATGGAATGTGAAGAAGAAAATGTATATGTGGTAATATGAACTATGGTATATGAAGCAAATCTTGTATTCATCAACTAATAATAATAATAATGAGAATATTTATATTGTGCCAAATCAACATTTGAAAGAACTACATTACTAGCCTGGTCAATGGATCTGAGTGCACTCGATTCCTTCTCAACTCCCTGGGGAGTATGCAACCATAGTGTCATTACCGTGATAATGTGAACAATGAGCAGCAATGGTTTGAAATTAGGCGCTAAAACCCATTACCGGTATTATCTGCGCTTCCAGCATGTGTCTTTCCCCATGGAGTTGGTGCATTATCAATGTACAATTATTATTATTATTATTATTATTATTATTATTATTATTATTATTATTATTGTTATTATTCAAGGCGCTACATGGATATCATTCACATATAGAAAGAGTACAATTGTGCGTTATGCTTTTATGTAGCACACACAAGATTTTCAAGAAACAAAGTTAATGGCATGAATGTGACAATTCATATGAATGTTTTAAGTAAATATAAAAACATGAAAACAAAATAAGAACAATAAGGAAAGCACCATTGGCAAAAGAATTACTCTAGATATACTCAACAAAATTAAGGAAGGGCCAGCGATGTATTTGGCATATTAATTTAGCTTCATATTTTAACAACAACTCATTGCCAAACAACTGCTGACTCTTGCTGGAGAACTTGCACATGCGTTGGAAAAAGAACGGCATCCGACATTTGGTAGAAAGCTTCCCCACAAATTATCTGCCTTGAGTATATCAGAAACATAGTCCTTGACAAAAGCAACCAAAAAAGAAATGCCTCCAACATTTGTTTTCACAAGGTAATAAAATAGTCAAGTTTAACTAGAATGCAGCACAGCATCACAGTATAAAAAGGAATGATTTAGCCAAGTCTTCAAAACAAAATCCAGATTGCACCAACTACCAGATTTCTAGCACAATAAAATTTGTGGTCAATGAATGAAGCAAATGTATACATGTAAATACATTATGAAGCCAGTCTGGTGTGCTATGATCAGGGGTGCATTTCACGAAAAGTGTATATTTACATTGGACATAAATGACGTACGGTAATACAATCAACGTAAATGACGTAATACAAGCAAATCCGCGTCATTTACGTCCGACGTAAATATACACGCCTTTCTCATAGTAGATTCACACATTTGTGTATGTCTAAGGGGGAAATAATAATTATTATTATTATTATTATTATTATTATTATTATTATTATTATTATTCATGCCTTCATAATGCTACCATATTAAAACTCTGATCTAAATGCTCCTGCAAGTGATTCAGGCATGGCATGATTTCAGCGGAATCCAATCCCAAGGTTGAGACCAGGGGGTCAGACGAGTTTTAGGACTCCAGTACCCGACAACTTACTGTGATATCTTCAGAACGGCCGTCGCGTACTGTCCTGAAAAGTGAGCATACTCTTCCTTCCTTCCTCAAATGGACACTGAATGCATCTCACTCACTACAAGCTCACTGGTTAACCCTCTCCATGCTGAAGGCACCTGGAGATGCCCTAAAGAGCAGTGCATGTGCCTAATCCAGCAGGAAGAAAGTTAAACATAACATTTGCAAGTAGAAGCAGAGTCACAGCTAGGCATAGGACAGGGGCGGCAGCTGTCTCCCTAGTTGTTTTACAAACTACATAATTTCTCTCATAAATCGCAAAGAAATTGTAGTTTTCATTTAACTGCCACCCCCCTCCCCCGCCTTATAGGATAGTACAGGTAAATAACAAAAATAAAAATGGGATCCACTTCTGACCCAGCCTTATATCCGAATCCGCTGTGTATCGAACAGTGTTATATCGAGGGGACACTGTACAACAATTTTTACTTTGCTATGCTAAGAGATATCTACACAATCTTACAATAGTAATTAATAATCTTCTTTTTCTACGATTTAATATTCGTAACATGGGGTCGGACATGGATCCCATTTTTTTATTTTCGCTATTTCCCGGTAATATCGTACTGTAACGTGGGGGTATGTCATGGACCCCAACTTCAGTGTTATATCGAGGGGATACTGTAGTATGTAACATGACAAGAAACTTTGGGTACTAGACTCCAAGTCAAATCTTCACACCCGGGTACTTGAGTCCAATATTTTGGACTCGTCTGACCCCTAGTTGAAACCCCAAGCCACGTCCACTGGAAATAAATTGAAAAGTAAATCGACAGAACTGCATAAAATAGCCATTCCTGATGATTTTGACTTCAATTCTTTTTCGGACCCAATTATTGCGCTAGTTAAACCAGGAGCAGTTGTGTCACAGCAAGCCCAATTACTGGTAGAGATATGAACCAAATATGCAAATGTAAAATAAATAAGGGCTAGACACACTATAAGCGAATGAATGGTCGCACGGGTTCATACACGAACGAACATTTTAGTTCATAGGTAGTTCGCTTTTCGTTTGGTCGCATTCACTCTGCATGCAACGATATGTAATCCTATTACCCTATATTTCCAATTGTTGCAGCCATTCAATGCGAAAATTCATTCACCAATTCATGTGTAGTGTGTATAGCTCTATAGACTTTGACAGAAAATCACATCAGTTCGGATGCTAAAAGAGTAGACCTCAACATAAAACAACATCCATCTTGAAATCCGACGGTTGATAAATAAGAAAGCCATGGCAATGAAAATAAATGTTTCCTCAAGGCCAGAGTGAGCTAAAAATTAAAATTTTCATTCATAAAAATAATCTCTCTTTCTCACTCTTCTCTCTCTCTATATATACATTATATACATACATTAAATGTACAAATATACCAACATATATTATTTCCCACGATTTCAATTGGTCATCATGCATAGCACCTCAAAACATCTCTACTAATGACAGCAACACAATCCGCCTAACCCTGTTGTTTATAAACAAGTTCTTATCAACGCCACCGTAACATTGGGCGCAATATCGTACTAGGCATGGCACCACAGCAATTGTTATTTGAGCAGAAAACAATCCCAGCATCTGAGGGTGAGTGAGTGATTACGGAGTTTAACGTCGCTGCGGGGATCTTTCACGGGAATCTTTCACCCATTTTCTATGAAGCATCTGAGGGATGCAGGAACCAATCGACCCCTGGATAAATAAAATCTTCCATGCCTGTCTTACTGTTTGTTTTCCTGTCATTAGGGCTGTTCTTTTTGCAAGTGACCTCAATAAGTTGACCCCGATTTGCCCTATTTCTTACCCATAATTGCACGTTCTGAGCCGCCAGCACGTGCCCTCTTTGCCGATTTTGAGAGACCAGCAAGCAGCCAGCTGTGATATACATTAGCTTATTCCAAATATTGGGCAAATCGAGTGCATTAGTCAGGGTTACTGGGTCAACCGGCTGCCGGTTCAGCTCAGTCGCTGGCAAAAGGAACAGCCCCACTAATAATGACATAAATACTGACTGGTCGACAGCTAGCACAAGGACGGATAACTCTATATACTGTATTATTCTTTTCCCATTACTATTTGTCAGATATGTATCGTGGCAATTTTTTGTTTGTTTGTTTTTTGGTTTGTTTTTTTTTATACATGTACAAACAAAAAATAAATAAAATAAAAAACTTTTTTCAATATACAGTGTCCCCTCTATATAAGGCTGTATTTGGGGTCCATGACATACTAGAGTAGAGTAGACCTCAACATAAAACAACATCCATCTTGAAATCCGACGGTTGATAAATAAGAAAGCCCCAGCAATGAAAATAAATGATTCCTCAAGGCCAGAGTGAGCTAAAAATTAAAATTTTCATTCATAAAAATAATCTCTCTTTCTCACTCTTCTCTCTC
>JAUTBQ010071541.1:0-10000 GCA_032361185.1 Lepetodrilus ovalis
AGTAGTAATAGTAGTAGTAGTAGTAGTAGTAGTAGTAGTAGTAGTAGTAGCAATGGCATTAATAGTAGTAGAGATATCCTGCTATAGTTTCATTTGCAGTAATTGTTCTATGTAATATTATCGTTAGTGTTTCGTGGGACATAAAAATCATGAATTGGTCGATTGACATTGTCGTTATCATTATATATATAGTTCATTGGGTCAGTTTGGATGCATTCAAGGTAATAACGATAAATGGTGATCAATATGTAATTGATGTATTGTCATTTATCATTGTCAATTCGTCTTATCGTTAGGAATTGCATACTGAATTCATCAGTTGATATGTTAAACATGTACGAGTTTAACAATACAATGGTGTATTGTATTGACATATTGCATTGAACGACGGATGTACTGAAGGGTAAACGTATCAGGAACGTGCCTATATGTGGTTCCTTGATATCACTATAGCAAGCGTACTCTTTCTCATAATGCTAAGAATAATGTTCTCTGTTTTGAAGCATGACGGCACCAGAGTCATCAGAATGCATTGCCAAAGATGAAAACGACACATTTAATAATTATGGTCTATGTGCAATGTTCGGAATTGTTCTATGTCCTCAAAAGATACCTTGAGAAGCTAATCCGGATTTGCCTTCATGATAACTTAGCCATTGATGTTGTACCTTGTCACGGTCAGGTCACTGACAATATGGCCGCCAGTTTGCCCAGTACCCGGATGGATAAGTTACTGTAAATATTAGCCAGATAGAATATAACCCCAAGAGGAGTCAAAGTAATTTACCAAAGTAAATACCATCCATATTCTAGGTACAAATTGTGTTTGATTTTAATTCTACGAATAATGTTACTCTGGTGTTACTAAAGAAGTATTCGCAGACAATGAGTCAGACCAAAACGTAATGTCAAATGAGGGACTGACATTTTCGCCACCATATGTATACTCAACAAAATTAATTAAGGTCGACTAGCCACTACAAATTTAGCTTCATGTTATTTTTAGACGAAGGATTTCCAAACGTTTACATGCTATAGGTACTCTTCGATAATTTGCAGACACATTGGAAGAAGAATGGCACCAGGTTACCCAAGCCGTCCAGAAAATTGGTAGAAAGATTCCCCACCAAATATCAAGTGGCCCTTAATTTATTTATTTGGGTATGCATTCAGCTCAGCTGTTGTTTATATAAGATGACGAAGAAGAAGCCATTGAAGACGAAGAAGAAGAAGAAAAGTAGACAGAGAACAAGAAAGGAAGAAGAAGAAAATAAGAAATATAAAAAGAAAAGAGAGAAAAGAAATAAGAGAAAAGAAAAGAAAAAGATGGAAGAAGAAAAGAAGAAGAACAATAAAAAGAAGACGAAAATGGAAGAAGTAGACGAAGAAAGGGAAAAACAGTAATATCAACAACAACACTAATAATAATTGAAAGTGTTACGTAAATAGGTATAGTCTTATTAACGTGAAAGTTCATTTAGAGAAAACTATCAGAAATTCAACGTTAGCAGATACTTTTGACAGTTAATTTGGCTGTCACTATAATTCACACAAACATATAAATCTGTGGTTTAAGGCTACTCAGCCGTGATGTTGTTTGCCTTAAGTTTTGCAAACAGTGATTCAATTTACATAGAATAAGGTTAACTCTCGCTAATTAGTCTGACTTCGGAAAAAGTCAATAAAGTGTCGGTGTAATGCTGAAATGCTAAGAGAATGGATATTGGACTCACGCTGTTAGTGTTTTCACTGTCGATGTCCATGCCGTTCATCTTCATTATAACGCGGCAATCAAGCCAACCCACAGGTTGAAATCATCAACGATCCTATCGTAATTAAGGTGAAGATTGGTGGGGATGGGAAAGTACAGGGAAGCCCACGACGAAAACAGTTTTGTAAGACAACACGGATCAATCCAAAGTACTTCAAAAGCTAATAAGTCTACGACCAATATCGTGAAAGCTGTCCTTTCTTCTTTATATCGATTCCAGTTCTATAGCTGTTTCTAGTTAAACTCAGAAGTTAAGAAAATTGTAATTGCCCAATATCTCTGGCACACTCTTTGACACCGTTTGAACAAAAGAAATTGTAATTGGGTTTATATTAGGATACTACACGGGGAAAGAAATGTTGTGTTTGGATATACTGTCTGCATTTGATTCAGCGCTACGGAATTAAAACTTGATATACAATTGAGGACTAAATTATTAAAGAATCCTTTCGCAATTTCCGTAAGCTTAGAGCTTGGAAATGGTATTCGAAAGATTGCAGAACAACTTTGTATAATAATTCTTCAAGATTCAGGGTATCCTTTCACGAAGCTCTTTTATCCACTAAGAGAGTGGTAGCGCTCGCTTTGCAGATAGCTAATACACTGCTAAGAGAGCGCTACTAGTCTCTTAGTCGATAAGAGAGCTTCGTGAAAAGATACCCAGGATATCCTCACGATCCCGGATGGTTGAAGATGCACCTTTACGAATATGTATGAAACCATTTTTTAAAGCTAATGTTAACTGTCCTCGACACTAAAGGTATTCGTGATCTCTTGTTACGCTATATTCTAGATTATCCAGCCTTAGCAGTGCTGTAGTCTTGGCTAAGGTTGAAGTCAATATTATTATTGACCTACGCCGTTCTTGTACGGGATTGCCCTGCTCGTCTTTGTCAACATATTGGGCACAGTGTCACGCCCACCACATGTAGAGATATCTATCTCCCATGCATCTCCCAGGCACAATCCGGAAGTCCGGCATCAATGTTCGCGAAATTTACCTTTCTGACTCGATCATAATACGACCCACTGTCTATACCGTGCACGGTAATACAGAGAGCATGCTTGGTCTGTCAGTAACAGCCGGTGCCCGCATGGTTGCAGAAACATTCTGCGCTACGGATGTTGCGGGTTTCATCCTGCCGTAAACTAACACACCATGATATAAATGAAAGAAGGTGGCTGAAAACCACAATTTTAAAACGTAATAATAAAACACTATCGCATACAAGCAATGAAGCCACTGGTATCAGCAATATCTTGCCTAATCCCTTGCAATATCTGTTTGTATTTTGAGCCTTTACATTAACATTTGCTGGGTTTTTTTCAACGGAAGAGAACTTTTGAGAACATGATAACTATCTAGAAATATGTCGGCATTACCGCCCTATTGGTTGATACCGTCATTGCGCCTTTACAAATCTCTGTCATTTAGTCATTCCTCTATCCGTCTCGGCATGATCAGCAAGCAGCGTCGGATACTTAATTGATTAAAAGTTGAATAACGTGCGGATTACATATGACGGACGACATAAGAAGGCTGAACGCGACCATTGATATCAGCGGAAGCCCTATATTGTCCAAACGAGATGAGATGGACAGAAGCGGATTAGTTTTCCCAGCAAAACACAGTGTCGCTCTGCCTCCGATGTCGTCTGCTGTTAGTCTCGTCTGCTCTCGGTGTCGTCTGCCAGTATCAACCACAGCGTGCACGGACGGTGTACGGGCACGTGATCGATACCTGATGAAGTGTATAAAAGGCAGGCCACTATTCTCTATTACCCCTTGTTTCTACCTTTCAATCACGACGCGGTTTTGTTCATCTGGTGTGAGCCTTGCCCATTGATTGCCCGGATGTAAAGATGCCGCGGTACTAACCTTCTCGGATTTGCTGTGACAGTTGACAGAAGGACGTGATGACTGGAAGCTGATAAAGACAACCCTAAGGTCAGAGGACGCTGGAGAGTGTGTGTGTTTGGAGATCAGCTGTGCTTAACCATGATCTGATGCCATGTGTACACAAACTTGAACATCTTCTCAAAGCGTAGAGGTACCACGTGTTTCGTGTTGGAAATATCGATAGGAGGTAAGTCTTAAGTTGATAATAACTAACACAAGTTTTCAAAAGTTTCTGATTAGAATATATTCATTATTGACTTGTTATCTTGTTCAAACATTTCTGTAGAACATCAAAGTATCGTCACTACGAGATCATAAGTAGTCTCGTAGCGATCTCTCATACCTGGCGATCTAGGTATCCTTTCGCAAATCTCTCTTTTCCACTAAGAGTCCATAGCGCTCTCTTTGCAGTGCATTAGCTATTAGTTCTTGGTAATTCTCAACGTAATCTTTATGCCAGGCGAGAACGTTAATTGAATGCAATGTGTTACGACTTATAATGTGTATAGCTGTTTCCTTATTCACAAGCGTGATGAATATATATGTTGTTTAACATGTCATAACTACATTGCAAGTTATACTAAATTGCGGGAGTAATGCAAACAAACTTTATTTTTCTTTTCTCTCAATAGCAACAGTAGGGTTCTAATTCCTTGGTTTTGTCACGTTACAACCAGATTCACTTTACCGTATTCATTTTATTAGATGGTGAACGATTGCACTACACTTCTTGGTATCGTTTCTAGAAGTTCTCTTATCCACTATGAGATCAATTGAAAGGTGCTCTCGTAGGTGCACAAGAGCCATATTAGAGTTCACTACGAGGGTGCTAATGGTCTCGTAGTATATACGAGAGCTTGGAAAAACGATACCCTGGTTTTAATTGTAATATTATAATCATGTGCTCAGTCGTGAATTTCCGTGACCATGAAAAACTGGAACAGCATACACAAGACATGTGGTTGTTATTAGTTATACTATTATTTAATCTTACCACTGGCATGCTGCTAGTGGTGATGGTGGTGATATTGATGGTGATGATGATGATGACGATGATGATGACGACGACGATGATGGTCATCATCATCATGCTGATGTTATTGTGGTGTGTTTGACAATGACGATAGCAATGAAGACGATCACGATAATAATAAAATACCTAAAACAAAGATAACGACAACGACGATGACGATACGTAAATACGATGACCGCGGAAATGATAGCGGACACAGCAATAATTATAATACCCTCGACATAATGTTTTCATGAACCAGATTTATAGAATAGTGTTACATCCATGAACACCAGGGTATCCTTTCACGAAGCTCTCTTAGCTACTAACTGGTAGCGCTCTCTTAGCAGTGTATTAGCTATCGGCAAAGAGAGCGCTACCAGTCTCTTAGTGGATAAGAGAGCTTCGTGAAAGGATATCCAGGTAAGTTGGCTCTGATATTTGAGAACTTTATGTACAATTGATATTGTTAACATACCTTCAACCGTAGTACAATCTGTGGTTTGTGAAAACACACATCGTGTCAAATCTGAGATAATGACTTTTACGTGCAAATAACTGAGTTATTGTTGATTCTATTCTCTGGCAGAGAGCACGGCTATACATTACGTAGGTCGAGATACTCTACCTCCATATGACGGTCAGAGTTTCTCGGCCTATACATTACGATGCCTCCTTATATAGTCTAATTAGATCTATGGTGTTGGATCGTCGTAGTAGAGACAGTTATTGTCATAGATTAGATGTACTCCAAGCCTGCGTGTCACGAAACGGTCGTACTGTAGTTATGGCATAAGTTATAAGAGTGAGTACAAACGTTATACTATTTAGCAGGATGTGACGCAGACCTCGATTTGCACCTAGACTATTTCTTGAAAGCAGATCAGGGGTCACGTTGCCGAAGCTATCATAGGCCTATACGTAATGACGTCGTTAAGTCATCGTGGGGCCCGGCATCAATGTTCGCGGAAGTTACATTTCTGACGCGATATTGATATGATGCACTGTCTGTAGAGTGGCACTACAGTTATCATCCTTTGTCTGTTAGTACCAGCCGGTGCTCGCAGGTCTACTGCAACATTCAGCGCTACGGATGTTGCAGGTATCCTCCTGCCCTAAGCTGACAAGTCGTGGCATTAGTGAAAGATTCTAAAAAGCGACTGAAAAAAAGTGTTATTGGGGGGAAATTTGACTCTTTTGGGGTCACCAAATGTTCCTCGACGAAGCCTTAACGATCTCGTTGCTCAAATGAACTTCGGGAACGTAGTCCCAGTGCTGTACTAGACCGAGAGGATAGTTTACCACGAACCAGAGTGTACTAACAGAGTGGCGGGAGAGTGGCGGGAGAGTGATGGTCGCACTTATCCCCTGTCGACTTCCATAGGGTTAACAGGTTCTACAAATAGAGTGACGCCTTGTAATAATTAAATAACTTGACATTCTTAAAGTTTCCATACGATTATTGCCAACTAGCACATTTTGCTGTTAGCGATCCATCAAATAACATTGATTGCCAATCTATTCTTGGTTAATAATACTTAGGTAGTAATTATCTCCCCTAAAAGATGCAAATCAACGCGTAGCATATCTCAATGGAGATTGATATTAGACAAATTCCAGTCGGGAAAGTCTAGACAATTTTTTCAATTCCGAAACGGAATAGACACGCGGTAGAATGTGCACTTATTATTTTTACATTATCAGGACTAGACGATCACGATGAACGTGTAAAAGCGCTTGCAAACCTGACGCCCTGTTGTATAATTTAAGTATAATTCTCGCTTACATGTTAGTGAAGAACGCAGACGAGCGTCTATATGATTCGTTCCCGACCAACACTGAGATCGAAGTTGAAAAAAGTTTATGACTTTATACAGAATTATTTCGAAAATTCCACCTGAAATGGGTACCCGTTAGGATGCTATACAAAGAGGGCACTAACTTTATTGCACTTGCCTAACGACTACTTATGTTGTATACTCCAGAGGGAGTGGGTATTGTGCATCAGGAAATGGGTGCTCGGTAGGATGTTCTTGCACAACGATTGCTTGAGTTGGATACTTCCCAGGGAGTGGAGAGGGGAAATGAGTGCTCGCCGTTCACTCTGGAATAAAATTAACACGCTTTCATCTTCTATGAACATTATCGGAAACATTCTGAAAACAATGGATTTGGGTCGTGCCAGATAGGCCAAGTACTCTTAAGCCCAGACGAGCGTTATACGTTATCTTTGGTCAGAAAATGTCTTTGTTATTCCTCGCTTGTGAACCATCGAGTATCTATTAAGGTAAAGCTTGTGTTCGTCTGCACGAGAACGCCCTATTGTTTCGTTGTCATCATAAGGTAAAAGACACGTAGGAAAATATTGGTCAACAAAGTGAAGCTATATTTATAAACCAAAGAAAACCATTCAGTACAAATTTGGACCGGGCTGTTCGTGATTTCATGGGAATATATCTCAGGGCTCCATTTCATAGCCACTACGAGACTATAGCGCTCTCGTGGAAATCCGCAAAATATAGATTGAAATAATGTTATGATCTCGTATAGGATTTTTTATTTTTTATTTATTGTTAATGGAGTTTAGAGTCGCTTTCTAGATTATTTCACTAATATCACAACTTGTCAGTTTAGGGAAAGGAGGAAACCCGCAACATCCGTAGTGCTGAATATTGCAGTAAACCTGCGAGCACCGGCTGGTACTGACAGACCAAGGATGATATCTATATTCCCACTATACGCTATACAGACAATGCATCCCATCAATAGCCATAGCCTAAATGTGTGCATCCTATCAATAGCCATAGCCTAAATTTTCTAATGGTCAGTCTACTTTAGTACATGGCCATAATCTACAGTACATTTTAACTTGGCCGTATTCAATTCATTTTCAACATGGCTGCAATCCATATATCCATATTCTACATTTTCCACATACATATTCTACATAGTCTATTAGTAGCAGAGGAAGGGCTAATGACAAAGTGAGTTCTCATTCAGCACGTCCAAATGCTTTCATTTGCAATTACAGCTGTCCGCTGTTGAATTCCCGTCGTAGCTCCTACAACCAATAATAAAATTATCAGTCGTTGAATTATCCTGTCAAATTATATATACTATTTAACAGCTGTGAAATATTTACAACGTGCGTGACTTGCCAACACGACTTATTAAATGGATTTATCACAGCGGCGAGAACTCGAGAACTTACTTAATTACCACATGTATGTGCTACATGAACTTTTACCCTGGTCATATGCTTACTAGCCTACGGTTTAAGAATACCTTGACAATAGACACTTTCTATTTACAATATATCAGGAATGATTCCAGTTAGCATTCTCTCATGAAAGTATTGACTTTATACGTCTCGTATTATTATAAAAAGCGTTGGTGATTTAGGCCGGTTTTTTTGTTTCATTTTTCTCTGTTTTCGAGGAGGCGGTTTTATATGAAAGACAGGGTTGCTTGTATTAATCAATTATTGTATTGTTCGCACAACACGGTATGGTGTGTGTGTGTGTGTGTGTGTGTGTGTGTATATGTGTTGTGTGTGTGTGTGTGTGTGTGTGTGTGTGTGTGTGTGTGTGCGTGCGTATGTGCGCATGTGCGTGCGTGCATGCAAATGCTGCTACATAGCATGGTGAACTTGATCGTTCCATAATGTTTGTGTTTCTCGTCAATTAAGGAACCGATGTCCGTGCTGGATGGCGTGACAATAGAAAGCATTCAGAACGCGGTTTTACGTTTCAGCTAACGTGTTTTGGTCTTACTATGATGACAGTTCAGAACACGTTTTTGCATTACAATATAAAATATACTTTCATTACTGGTTCAGGGGCCATGTCCACGAAGCTATCGTACACTTAACGATGTTGTTTTAACCTTCATGGAGGAACATTTGACGATCCGAAATGCGTCAAATGGACCTACACGAAGGCTCAACGGCGTCGTTACGTGTCCAATAGGTTCGGTGTCATGGCCACGGCTAGGTCCTTCATGTCACGCATCACATCGTTTGAACAGCCTGTATGTGCTGTGTTCTACTGACGACGACGCCATTTTCCACAAGCTATCGTACACGTAAGCCACAAACTATCGTACACGTAGCCCACAAGCTATCGTTCACGTAACCCACAAGCTATCGTACACGTAACCGACAAGTTATCGTACACGTAACCCACAAGCTATCGTACACGTAACCGACAAACTATTGTACACATAACCCACAAGCTATCGTACACGTAAACCACAAACTATCGTACACGTAACCCACAAGCTATCGTTCACGTAACCCACAAGCTATCGTTCACGTAACCCACAAGCTATCGTACACGTAACCGACAAACTATTGTACACGTAACCCACAAGCTATCGTAACGACTTCGTTGATACTTCATGGAGTAAAAAGAAATGGTCTGGGATCGTCGCATTTTCCTCCATAATGGATGGACGATATCTTGTCGCTGTACGATGTCGTGTCGTATACGATAGATTTCATAACGTGGCCCCAAGAGAACTATAGGAATCTATGGCACTATCTTTTGGGATTTATGTACGCTTCTTCTCAGCGTCCCTCATTCTTCTTCCACCTGGTGGATACTCTATATTCCTATATTTAGTACACACAATAAAGCCAATCTGTCGCCGCTTAAATTATTTTAGTGGCAAACAGTCCATGGAAGAAAATAAAACATGTTAACAGAAAAAAAAGAAAATTTACTAAATTTATATAACCTGACCGTTTGCCTGTTTAATGTGTAAAACGTTGAAAAACGTATATTATTAACTACTACCATAATCTATACGTATACCGATCTCAATATTATACCCAGCAATAGCAAACTTCTGCAACATAAACACTACAATGACAATGATTAAACTTAATGGTAAACGCCAAGATAACATCCGCTAAATTATTTAGTCCCAGGCTGTGCTACGGGTTGCGGCGTTGATAAACTATTAGCCAGTCTATACGGGAAGGAAAGCAAACAGCTCTGTGTTTGTTTGGGTCAATATTACGTCTATCAGTCGCAAGTTAATTGTGACAGTTCTTGCACTCCATACGATCGCTCGCCTTCAACGTGTAGACATTGCGCATGTGTATGCTACGTTGGTGTTGTACTCAGTAGTATGGAAACATGTTAGGGCCAACGTAACTTGTAAATGGCTCATTGTATGATTATTTAATAGACATCACGGTTTGTTCAGTGGTATATGCATAGGACTTATTTAGTGAAGGGTAAAAGCAACTGGAGATCGATCTGGACTTGGGAACTATTGGTTAACTGATTTGAGGGTCCTTAACGTCAACGGGA
>JAUTBQ010071541.1:15000-16830 GCA_032361185.1 Lepetodrilus ovalis
GGCCTATGAGAAACAAATTAGTTGCATTACAGACCATGGAATCCTTTCACGAAGTTCTCTTATCCACAAAGAGACCATAGCGCTCTCTTTGCAGTGCATTAGCTATCGGCAAAGGGAGCGCTGTGGTATCGTAGTGGATAAGAGAGCTTCGTGAAAGGATACACATAGTGCTTTCAGTGAGTAAGATGTATACGACCGAGCTGTGATCGCTTAGTGGATACGAGAGCTTTGTGAAATGGGACCCTGAAGCAGGGTGGAAATGTATATTAAACCTCAGGTGATGCATGTATTTGTGCTCGTCTACATTAATGAACACCGGATTGTGTTTGTATCGAGGGAATTGCTTTTGAGTACTAATCAGAATAATAGTTCCTACTCGTTTAATTTATATTTTGCATTTGTAACCTGAGATTGATTGTGGTTGTAATGCTATGTAGTTTTAATGTGGTTATATGCTCTAGTATCAGTGCCTGCGTATAGTTTTATTTATTAGAGTACCTGGCCAAACACATAGACAGATGACGGAAAGACAAACATGCAGTCAGAAATCGCTTACCTAACGGTCCGCGTCATAGGTCATATCAAGGTCATAACAAAATCCGATCAAGGTTATGGATATTAAGTATTAGGTCATATATCCATTCAATATTGCTAATGCAATCGACTATTATTTTTGCGGTGTTAATGGGGTCGTTATAGCAGGCTACCACCCAGTTTTATCATTCTTCAGGTAAAGGTCGTTTTTCAACATCAATGGGATCAAGAGTAATAACAATCTGACCTTTGCAATAATATCGATATACTGAAGCATCTCATATTACAGACTACTAAAAGTAAGGTTATAACAAAGAGAATGACGAGATACATACAGTACTGTCTCTGGTCTCCGTTATAACACTATCTCAGCTTACCAGTCAACTTTCAACCAATACGGAGTTCCTACTATTATAATAGTAATACTATTATACTATTATATAACATACTAGTAACTCGAAGAATGGTTGTTCTGATGATCTGGTTGCTTCCGGGTATAAAGGGATCTGACTGTACCATGCTGTCTTCCATTGTGAGCAAAGCCCCGAGTTACTAAACCAGTAACTTCCATCCTTAAAACGTCCTTGTATGATATTTCGACAAGAACAGCTAGAACCGGATACATGTTGTGCGCCATTTGTATCCAGGGATTTGAACCCGTAGGTTTCGGTTTGGATGTGAGTACTGTTCACGAAGCTCACGTATGTACTACGAGACCAAAGCGCTTTCGTACGTTATCATAATGTAACGTCCGCATCCAGCGAATCTGATATAGGAGACGGTCCAAAAGGTTCACTCTCGCAGCGAACTCTTACACGTGACGATCGGGCACTTACGAGAGCTCTCGTAGTGGATACGAGATCACGGAGATGGCATATCCTGTAGGTGCTCTATTTTTCACATTTGGCTGCAACGTTAAAACAGCGTTCTGTGAAGATTTACATACAGTATTGATTTCCGCTCGATAACAGTTAGGTTGCAATCAGTTTCAACCACAACACGTCACTGTAAAAGTACACTTCACTATAACAATCTGAATTCGACCATAGGCCACACAAGTGCGCTTGTAACATTCAGTGACTGCTGTGGATGATTGTGAAGGATTACAAACCTAAGAAAGGCTGTGTATCCTGACGGGGAGATGTTAACATGTGAATGTGACTATAGTAGCTTAGCGTTATCGTCTAGCGATGAGTCAAGGATGTGTGTATAAGGGGGTTGGGTAGAGAGAGAGAGAGAGAGAGAGAGAGAGAGAGAGAGAGAGAGAGAGAGAGAGAGAGAGAGAGAGAGAGAGAG
>JAUTBQ010071651.1:0-16826 GCA_032361185.1 Lepetodrilus ovalis
TCAAACGTAAATAGTCTCAGACAGAAATTCGTTTGGCCATTATCTAGGCCAATCAACCGTGATTGTATGCCTTTAAATTATAATTTTCCAATGATTTTGCTACTGACGAAAATATTAAATATGTTGTAATATAAGCGTATTCCTCCTAATCCCCAACCCCTACTATAGTCATAAAATTTAATGTTTCCGCCCTTGCTCGACAGTGTGAATATTTACATTGCAGAATAGAAACACAATCACGTTTTTATTTGACTGTATTTGGACTAATATAACCCGAAAGAAAAACACTACTGTTTCTTTTTATGTGTATTTTTTTCTCTCTTTCAAAATCTTGTACGATACATTAGTACAATAGGACATCAAGAGTGACGTCCCTTGCAGCTCTTAAATTGCCATTAAAGTTAGTTGTCTTCCATGTAGCATCAACTAATATTTTATTGAAGTATCGCACATAATATTTATTTTGTTTTCTTAAATAAGATAATGTTATTGCCTGTACCCATTAATTAATTTGTACAACATTTATCAAACAAATATATATTTAGTAGCATACAGTTTGTACAATAATAATTTTGCAGCCAATCATTTCTTTGTGTATTTTGTGCTCCGTGGAAAGGCGCCAGGGACGAAAAACATTCGCGCCAAGTTACTTTGTCATGTTGTGATAACTCTTTATACAAGTAGGTTTATGATATACTTAGGTGTAATATAGCAGAGATAAATAAATGCTCAGAAATCCTAGTTTTTAAAACATGACACAAGTTGCCAGCTGTGCGAAAAAGCGACCAAATGGTGAGTTGTCAAATTTCTCACCAAGGCAAAACAGCTGAAAAGTGCTGGATAAACAAATCTGCAAATATCTTCTGCCCGTGTCAGTGTGTTTCTCTGTCATTTTCTATTATTAGGATGATGTAAACAGTAACGAACATTTATTATCATATTAATACAATTCAACTACCGACTACTATGGATATGGTCGTCGCAAATTGGTGAAAAGTACCCGCAGTGACGTTAAACTCCATATTCACTCAATGATAAAAACAAGCTTCAACTGTCTTGTCTGAAATTAACACATTCATCTAGTATCTACTGTAACTATTTAGGAAATTTAAATAAAGCAAAGGTGGAGATTACCCAAAAAAATCGTTTACTGTCTAACTGTGTATTATTAGATTCATTTTGTGATTGAGAGTAGACACATTTTAATATAGTAAACATTAATGGACAGTGATTGGACTCCACATTGGGTAGACAAAGTAATATTTATCTTGTTACCACATGTATGCTATCTGTTAATTTTGCTAGAGCATAATAATGTAATTTTGTGTGTAGAACAGTAGTTTCTGGACATTGCCAATATTATTTATAGAACTCTATTAAAATATTTAGCATAAAATAATATGAACTATAAGGCAAAGCCGTGTTTGCTAAATACCATATTATTACATATTAATTATTTGTCACATACACACATTGCTAAAATTCAACATTGGGAAAGATGAGAGGGGGCTGAGATTGCTATGATATTTGACATAGATATACATATTTGTACAGATTTTATGCGCATATGCAAATTGTAAAAAAGCAAACTTTCCCCATATTTGCATATGTTTATTTTTTTTGCGACGGTGCGTGAGACAGTTACGGATCACAGGTATTTGGATCACGGTCTCACTTACCATGCTTACTCACTCATAATAATACAGACAAAGTGTATCCTGTTATTTCTAGACTCAATACTTGACAGAGTCTAGAAATAACTACGAACAATTCATCAGCATTATTGTGAGTGAGACCATGATCCGGAACTGCCTTACGCCTTCCAAGTCGGGTGATGTATCAAAGACAGAATAATTAATGCTTCGTAACCTGAATTAATATAAAATATGAAACTTATGGAGTGTTGGAGAATAAGTGCATTAGTAAATAACGTTTGGGAGGACAAATCAAATGCAAGTAGTCTCAATTAGAAATTCTTTTGGCCATTATCCAGGTCAACCATCTGTGATAATATACCTTTAATAGGCATGATTAAATCAGATTCCCAGTCATTCCTATAGATATGAAATGATGAACGTGTCAAAAGAAGAGGCATTTTTCTATTCTCTCCGTCTAAGATCCAAGTTTCAATAGTTGAATTGTATAATTTTCAGGAATGCAGTGTCAGGCTTCTACAAATGCAACCATTATCATTGAGGAGAAGTCTACATTGCCAACTAAGGAACTAGAAGAAGGTATGTATTTATAGCATCTCGAATATAGCTCAATAGGACTCCATCTACAGAGTTAGTTGTTCTAGTTCAGTAATTCTTCGTTATCATAGGTTGTCATGAATTCAAAATAAAAATGATAATTTGTGTCTATTGTGATATCTAATTGTTTATTTTCTAATTTTTCAGGAATGCAGAATCAAGATTCCACGAATATCACAATTGAAGAAGAGTCTCCATCAGCAGCCAAAAAACTGAAACAAGGTATTTTATTTAGCAAGTATAGATAGTATAATTTTTGCAAAATAGACATAGATATTCAATTTCTTAATTAATCTGCCTGTCCACCAAAGAAGTCCTTATCAAATCTCAGTCATACAATGGTATGATGTGGATCCATAAATGAAAATATTTTACTTTCATTGTAAAATATTAATGATTTTTCTAATATTCTTGACTTTTTTTTCAACAGCACGACTGCCTTTCAAGCCTCTAGGCCTCAAAAGCCAGCTTCCTGTAAATACAAGTCCTCAATGTGTTCCGAAGAAGCGCAAGTTGTCCGATCAGGATACCCCAAGTGCCAAAGCCCAGAAAGTTATAAATAAACACCAATTGGATCGACTCAAGCATGACGCTTCTGAAAAACGTGAGCCAACCGACCATGAAAATGAAGTCAGTTCCAGCTCAGAAGCCGAGAACGTGCCTCTGTCTGCAATGCACAAGCGTAAAGCCTGCGAGACGAATATTCTTGAAAGATTCGTGAAGACGTCTTCGCAGGAAGAGATTTCATCGACCAATGAGGTCGTGGATCTCACCGAGATAGAGAATGAGGAGCCAGTGACTAGTCTCGAGATAACAAACTCTAAAGAAGCAAAGGCTGAACATTCTGAGGTGCCAGGCAGCAAAGATACCAAGACTGAGAAGTGTCCTGCCAGCAATGTTGAGAAAACGCTACCTAAAAATAAAGATGTGGTACGTGCGGATGAATGTAAAAGTGTTGTCATTATTGATGATGACTCTAACAACTTGACTAGTGCAGATAAAGCCATGGCTAAACCTGAACATGTAACAACAGGTGAAGATGCCACTGATCTCGATTCCAAGATGAAAAAGCCGTTGCCTGTCAGAATAAGTGATGATGAAGTCAAAGGAATAAAAAGTCTCGCGACTAAAGAGATTTCTACAGAATCCAATTCATCCCCAACACCAGATCCTCCACCCACAGTGATAGAAGGTACAGCAGAAGACCACTTTGATGCAAAATCCGAAGAAAGCTCGGACAAGAAAGAAACTGTTGAAGAATCCGAAACTTCTGGAAACATCAGCAAAACATCTTGCTTGAATCTGTCATCTTCTACAGATAAAACTGAAAGTGATGTCGAAAGCATCTCATCTTCTGACGAGCACTCTGATGATAATGAAAACGATGAAAGTATTGCTGATGTTTCGGTTGGAGGCAATAACAGCACTGCTGACTTATCTACTGAGAACCGCAGTCCGAAAGATGTTGATCCAAGTTGTAAAACATCTGTATCTGAATGTAAACCAGAGAAAGGGGGAATACTGAAAACAAGTACGCCCAACAGTAAACTACGTAACAGACCTAAAAGTTTGAAGGTAAGCTCACTTATTTAAAAATTGATCTTTACCATTTTTATAACAGTTTTCGTGTTTGGGTGAAAGACTCCTGCAGTGATTTATGACCATTATTGCTTTATGTCGCAGCGGGAATATCTCACCCATAGGCGACGACGCAGTGCAATTTAACTTGCCACTGTATGTCAGGCATATGTTAGTTTAGAGCCCTGGGAAATAAATTGGTAGTCATTCCGGTATTCAATTTGTTTCAGATGTCTGAAGTCAAGAGCCATGAGAAGAAGCAGGCAATGAAGCAGAGAATCCGCGAACAGAAGGAAGCGGCCAGACAGAAGAGGAAGGAAGAGAAGGAACAGGAACGGTTGGATGCAAAGAAGAAAAGAGAACAGGAAAGGATGGATAAAGAACAAAAGAAAAAGGAGGAAAAGGTGACTATGCACGTCAACCCTGCATATGTTCTTTCCATGTAAATACGCGCAAACTAATCTGATTCAGACTTTATTCACCTTTGCCTATTATCAATGTAGTCACGTATGGGTGAAAGATTCCCACTGTGACGTAAAACAATAATTCACCCACTCACTATTATCAATGACTTGCGTTTTCAGGAGAAGAAAGAGAAAGATCGTTTGGAGAAGAAAAAACAGCTGGAAAGTGAGAAGATTGAGAAAACACAGCAGAAAGAGGAAGAACGAAAGAAGAAACAAGAACTAATTGAGTAGGTACATTGTTATATTGCATGCCCAGAATATGGCTGTAAAAGATAATCTGGCGCATCGAGGGTTTGACATCAGTGTGTATGATTTACCTTTCCGACGTGATCATGATTGGATGTGATCTGTACACTTTCAGTGCAATTATCATCCTCAATTTGTAGGCTCTTTCAGGTATACTTCAAGTCTTCTCATTAACTGACAAACTGCAATGTGTGAAATAATTTCGAAGTAGATTTACTGCTGATGGATTGTCAGATAGTTTTCCATTGAATTGCTACCAGATTTTGTCAGATGGAATTCTAGATGTTTCTTCTGGTTGTAGTGCCAAACTGGAGGAGAAGCGTAAGAAGGATGAGGAGAAAAGATTGCGAGAAGAAGAAAAGCTACGTGAGGAAGAGGAGAAGGTACTATCATCACTGTCCACAAACCTTGTACTGGCATGACCTTGTACTGGCATAATGAGGAAAATTAGATGTCATGAATTAATCTTGAAATGTGGAATTGAGAAAATATTTTGTCCGAATTCATGTGTAATATTTACATTTTATGCTTTGTGAACTGTCACATGATTGTTGTTGCATCTGAAAAATGTTCTCGTCATATCTTCCAGAACAAGAAGACCATGAAGCTGAAGCAGAATTTCACTAGTTTCTTCATAAAGAAAGCACAACAGCAAGCTGCCAAGGTTCGTTCTCAGTCAAATCTGTAACTCTTGGAAAGCTAATAAACGCAGTAAAAAAAAAAGCATGACAAATATTATCAAGCTGTGTCTAAATCATGTTGAAGATAACAAATTTAATATGCTTTATCTTTCTAATTATGTGGGCAACCCTATTGTGCAGCAGATTTATTGATATTTCCATTACTGCTTTTACTTCAGCCAAAGGAGGAAACATTCTTCATGCCATTTCAATTAAAGAAAGACATGACTCTCGCACCAGCGTATCGCCAGCAGCTTTCTGCAGACAGTAGGACTTCGTTGGATGAACACCTTCTGAAACAGGTATTTATTCAGTATATCAGTGCCCATTGGTGACAGATTACCACTGTGACATCAAGCAACAAGTCCGTCTTTGTGATATATACAGTGTCCCCTCGATATAACACTGAAGTTGGGGTCCATGACATACCCCCTCCCCACGTGTTAAAGTACCGCATTGTACAATATTACAGGGAAATAAAAAAAATAAAAATGGGATCCACGTCTGACCCTGCGTTACATCCGAATCCGCGGTGCATCTGATAACAAATCCAATAACAAATCTGAGGGCAAAAAAAACTATGTTGTCTTTTTTTAACAAATTTATTTACAATGCTTGCAGGAATGTCAGTGCCTGTACGTGGATGAAGTTGTAAAAGAATCTTATCAGAAGGGGAAAAGTGTGCGAACCATCGTGGAAAGGTATGTTAGATGCTGAGTCTTGGCCATGCCTTGTACAATGTTGGATCTATTGCTAAGACAGTGTTGTATACATGCACACAACACCACATCATTGCTCCAAATCCTTCCAGGCCACCGCCAGAAGAGAAAGACGATGCTATTGACGTCGATGAAGATGATGACGTGATGTGTGTTGACAATGACGAAGAGGACAAATCGCGACAGACGCTAGAACGGCACCACTGCAAGTTGCTTCAGTTTCACACCAACTATCGACCTCCTTATTATGGCACCTGGCGCAAACGCAGCCAGAAAATCACACCCAAGAATCCTTTCCGTCAAGACACGGTGAGTATTGGTTCTTCCAAGAAACATCTCATTCTATCATTTCCAAAAGATATATCACAAATTTTAATATTTAATCATTTCAACTATTGTATTCATCCTATTGATTCCAATCCAACTGCAACTGCATCAAATTATTGTATCATATACCAAATTTCACCATTCATCATAATTTTGATTACACCTTTTTGCATGTTTTTCATGCTTCTTCATATTTAATACATAATATTATGGTTAAATAATTACAGTTTAATCGTTGCAAATGGGTGAAAGATGCCCGCAGCAACGTTAAACATAATAATCACTCACAGTGCTCCAGACTAACATTTTGAGTTACTTCCTAGTCAGGGCAAGTTGTAAAGGCACCAAAGCATCTATTTGTTAAAAAATAGGTTGCCCACAGTGCAATTTAACCTGCCCCTGTACGTCGGGCATACCTTAGTCCAGAGCCCGGTCTCACTCACGCTTCTTCATTTTTCATACATAATATTATATAATACTGTTTTAGAATTCCACAGCTTGCCAAGAGTGAATTTTAAGTTGGAAAACAACAATTTGAAGATGGATATGTAGATGTAATGTTACTGTTGCAATGCTCTGACGATGCTGTTTCTGTGCAGGAGTTGTTTGACTACGAGGTGGACAGCGATGATGAGTGGGAGGAGGAGGAGCCAGGAGAGAGCGTCTCCAGTAGCGAGGTACGCACACCCAGACTACGACCTGTCGCGGCTACCTATCATGTCTCTACCTATTTCAGATGTCGTAGCCTTACCAGTTACAACCAATTCTAATGTTGCTTTTATTGAGACCCTGTAATTGTATGTTATTGAATACATTGAATGATGCTTAGTTATATTGTAGTTCTACACGTCAACTACACAAGGAAGTGGTCGACTACGCAAGGAAGTGGTTGACTGCATAATGAAGTGGTTGATAGTTGTAATGTTTCGCGCTGTGTTATGTTGCCAGGAGGAGGGAGAGGAGAAGGAGGAAGAACCGGAGGAAGAGGAGGAAGATGGGTGGATGGTGCCTCATGGCTATCTGTCGGAGGACGAGGGTTGCGACCAGGATGAGGAGGTATACCATTGTGTGAATACTGACTCGCTGAACCATGCTTGGGAATGCTGTGTGTGTACACATACCATGTGCCTTGGTTACACTGGCAAGGCAGTTTCTTGCGAGTTTTTTTTGTCCAGGGGTTGATTTATTTACAGCTTCTTTTCTGCTGAAATGACAATTATCTTGCCATGCCCACTAGGTACACATTTCTCTCCCTGTGTCAAGTAGCTGTCAGTTCTGTGAACACGTATGTTTCAGATCACGCCCGACTTGCTGAAAGCTCGCCAACAGGCCAAGTTGGATGCCTGGGAAGCGGATCAGAAGAAGCAGACGCATCATGTGAGGGCGACTGTGCTGGGCTGTGTGTGGGACGGAGACGACGTCATGGACAACATAGCGGCCAAACTGGCAGTCTTCCAGGTGAGCATTGGTTTGGTAGTTTCATTAACCCTCTCCCTGTTTGGATTAGGCACATGCACTGCTCTGTAGGGAATTTCTGGTTGCCTACAGTATGGAGAGGGTTAATTATAATAATACTAACATGTGTTTTTATGCTGGTCCAATTCCAGACTTGAAAACATGATGAAAGCACTTCACGTTATAGACCCTATCAATGGATCACTAATTAAATTTGCACTTTCCTGATCCTTGGAGAGTATGCAACCCAAGTCCAAGCGGAATACGGTCAGGTCATCAAACCATGTCATCTTATTTTCAGGCCGTATGTTTATCTGCTGTACCGATAGACCTAAGAACTCCAGCATCAGAGATGTTACACTCTCATGGAAAAGATGGCGACAAATCTTCATCAATCAACGGAAACAGAAAACCTGTTCCAGAAGAAGGTAGATAACTCTTGCTATGGGTCAATGGTAGAATTTATTGTACTGTTACTGAGTATGTGCTACATTTTAATGGTTTTGTGACATATCCTCCGACAAAATAATTTATCTTGTGAGGTAAATATTATTCAATATTGTGTCTTTTTCTAACTTTGGAAACTTTTATCATTCTATGTAGTGGCCATTCCCACCCATGTTATTATTGTTAGTAGTTGCTGTGTTTCGCAAGTAACATCCTAAAACATCCCATCTGTCCATGTAAAGTCTGCAAATTTTGACACCTGATTAGTTGAAGATAAAAATGTAACACAATTAAATATATACATGAAAAGTTCAATGCAATAATCTTTGCCAATGTGTGCAATCTACTTGTTGAATTTTTCAGCCTTGCCAGATTTAATACGTCTGCTTCATGGAAATGTCATCGGAATGAAGAAGCTGATCAAGGAATTCCGACTATACTGGAAGAAGAAAACGCTGGGTACCTTAGACACAACTGACATTAGCATGGTTGCGGACGAGAATGTCCCCGATAAGAGTACGTCTGTCCTAGAGGAGTCGTGCACGGAGGACAAGAACCAAACCGAGGCTGATGGAGTCGTGGAGAGTCCCGACGATGGCAAGAGTAAAGACTTGGGAGCAGACGACTGTGGGATATCCAAGCGGCAGTTGGAGATGAAAATAAATGCTATTGCTGTCCGATCAAAACGAGCCAACACGAAGAAGGTCTGCTGGTATGTCCATGACAAGGTGCTCAAGCAGTACAGCGTGGAGGACCTTCCTCTGCCCAACACGTGGCAGTATGTGTCGAAGGGACTCATCAAGGTTAGGAGTGAGGAGCGCAGTGGGAGGAAGACCCCTAACACACTATCGGAGTCGTTCACCGAGGCTGTTCCACTCATCATGAAGGAGGACCAAACATCGGAAGAAGCGGACAAATCACTCCGGAAAGACCAACCATCCATAATGCAGTTTGCCAAGAAGATGTTGCCGAGTGAACTACCCAAACCAAAGATCCGAAGAATTGAATTAAAGCCTGTCAACCCTCTACCTCTCAGTGGTCCGGAAACTAAACCCGAACCAGTTATAGATTTGGATTTATCTGCACCTGAAGAAATGCTCGGTGTTTATAAAGTGTTGCCTAGAGACCAGAGATCCATTATGGATTTTGCCCAGAAATATGCTGATCACAATCGGAATGGTTCTGTCGTTGTTAAGTCTAGTGTCCTTAACCAGGAAATTCCCAAATGCCACCAACCTCAGGCTGATTCCAAGTCAGTAGTTCCCTCGGCTGGCCCAGTAGGTGGTCGTGTCAAAAAGCCGCTCATCTGTGCTAAGCCTCCTAGCTGTGCCAAGCCTCCCAGCTGTGCTAAGCCTGCTGTCTGTGCCAAGCCTCCCAGCTCTGCTAAGCCTGCTGTCTGTGCCAAGCCTCCCAGCTGTGCCAAGCCTCCCAGCTGTGCTAATCCTGCTGTCTGTGCCAAGCCTACCAGCTGTGCTAAGCCTACTGTCTGTGCGGGGCCTCCCATCTGTGCTGAGCCTGCCGTCTGTGCTGAGCCTGCTGTCTGTGGGGAACATACTGTACAACTACATGCCGGTCCTCCAACAAAACCCGAGTCTTCACGTGCTGCTGCTGCCCATGTCACAAGTGCTACACGCTCCACACGTCAAGAAGAGGCTATGGATGTTGACGACAGCGAGTCAAACGACTGTATCATTCTGGACTAAATGTTATAGGTAGTTTGTTGCATCTGGAACTGCATTACTGTGTACATTAGCTAGAATGTTTACAAATAGCATAACCGTATTTAATGTTATCTCAAACTTTGGTCATGAATTCATTGTTGATAAATGAAATGCATATTCAATTTAAATTTATTCAGCTTGGAAGGTGAAAGTTTAGATGAAAATTTAGACATCCAGGGCTCTAAGACTAATATATATGCTAGGGCTGCAACGATTCACCGGTGCACCACGATACAGAGTTTTCCGATTCGTGTATCGTATCGCGAGGCTCCGTATGATACAGATGTATTTAATTTCCTGATTATCATGGAGTGAGTGAGTGAATATGGTTGATTGATTGAATTATTGCTTTACGTCGCAGCGGGAATATCTCACCCATTGGCGACGAGTTTAACGTTGCTGCGGGAATCTTTCACCCATTTGCGATGAGATTATCATGGAATAGACGAGTGAAATAGAATCTAATATGTAGAGACATACACTTCATTGGAGTGAAAACTTGGTAAATGAAGTAATACAGACTAATTGTCGCAGGAATAATCATCATACTGATATATTTGGTTGCAAAATTAAAGCCTAGGTGTCTGTGGAATGAAGTAATACAATTTTCAAACAACATTCGGCAAAGTTTAGTAATAAAACTGGGCTCCTGATTTCTATCTCAAAAGCTTGCATATCGTAAGAAAATGTATCGTTGCAGTCCTAATGTATGCCAGATGTACTAGGGCAAGTTAAGTTGCACTGTCTGCAACCTATTTTTTAACATAAAGCAACTTTGCTGCCTTTGCAACTTGCCCTCAAAATGCTAGTCTGGAACCCTGACATCATAATTTATTATGAATAATTAAACATAATTTATTATGAATAATTAAACATAATTTATTATGAATAATTAAACATAATTTATTATGAATGCCGCTTGCAAACATGTATGCTAGTTAAGGTGTTTTCATAACTGTTGCAAAACCATGTTTTTTATGAGCTCAAGGTTTTAGTGATTCATCATATTTTTATGAATAACTGATTGATCACCACAAAGATCTTACTTCCTGACGTATGAATTATACTGAAAGTAGTGTCTTACCAAATTTGATCTCTACTTAACGACAACAAAAGTACTGTTAGAACTGGTTGCACTTGTGTTTGCTCATGAATATCAATGGCAGCTTTCTGTTAGTGTTATACTAATCTGGTAAAGATTTTCTTGCTATGTTCACTACTTTCTACAATATAACTTGGTTATGCATTAAGGCTGCTCGATTTGGCAGAAAGCAGCTAGGAACTTTGGAAGATACCAGCGCATGTCGCATGACAGCGAGAGTGCAAATGTGCAAATAAAGCAACCCGGAGCAATTTGACTCGGACTAACGATCAGCTTACTCAGTAGACTGGGTTTTGTCCAACTGAGATCACCTGTCACCAGATATCGGTCTAAGTTACTATCGCAATTCGGCTAGAAATTTGCTAGAAAATGATTTAGCCGGTGGATGTACCTTAAGTGGCACATCCCGAACCTAGCCAGCTTGCCAAAAGAAACGCCACTATTGATAACCTAAAAGTGTTTCCTGTCCAGTACAATATTCCCAGACTACATCACTAGTTTACTTGATTTGGTGCTGGTCATTAAGTCTCCTCTTAAATTCTCCATTCCACATGTGCTTGCTTGTTAAAAAATTAGGTTGCATGATGAATGACCAGCATAACTAAAACATTTAAATTCTTTCACAGAGTTGAAAATTCAGGATAGTATCCTAGTTATTACTTCAGTAATTACCGTAAGTCATCCAAATATATTTCAGTAATTACCGTAAGTCATCCAAATATATTTCTCATTGGTACAGTGTTCCCTCGATATAACGCTGAAGTTGGGGTCCATGATAGTACCCGCCTTATACAATATTGCAAGGAAATAACAAAAAAAATTAAATGGTATCCTTGTATCCAAATCTGCTGTTTAGTCGAGGGGGGGCACTGTGCCAACGTTTTAACCATACACAACTTATTAGGAAAGTATTGTGATACATTTGGTTGTGTAAAGTGACGCCAGTCGAGTGCTTTATATTGTCGATCAAATCATTGTTTTAGGAATTTTTGATGAATCTGGAAAAGCCCGTCTTAAGCATCTGCTTGTACCCAAAACAGGAATTATGCGACATCATGTTCCACCGTCTTGGTGGCAATTATAAATACAGCTTTCTGTATTATTGTTTCTAATTGAGCTTAGTTAAATCACAAGGTTATCTAAATTTAATTTATTCATTGTTCAGGTTTTATAAATGTACAAATGTTGCCAGTGTAACATAGTGTGAAGAAAGAAGTGTATGATATATTATTAATAGTGTAAATAAAACCATGAAAGTATGAAATGTTGCATTTTCATTACTGACCAATAGCAAGTGTGATGAAGTATCCAACATTCTTCTGGAAGATTAAACAAAGAACACAGGTCTTGAAAACAGGATTTTATTGATTATTGCAATAAATAACAAACAGGTTCACATGACATGATTTTTCATAATGGTTTGAAGCATTCTAATTGGATTGCCAATGTGTGCTGTATTGTAAGTTCTTTTTCACAAATCGTCTGTTACTAGGATGTTATTCAATACAGAATCACTTCCAGTGCTCGACAGTAAGGATTGTCCGCCTGTCAGGGACAGGTACGATTCACAGGCGGACAGGTAAATTAGCCCAGATTACAAGCCTTTTACCTACAGTTACATGTCCGATAGGGCACAGGGACAGGTGCGTCAAAACGTTAATGTCGAGCACTGCTACAGACAGTGCATCCTATCAATATCGCGTCAGAAATTGATGCCAGGCCTGCGTAGGGCAGGATTTGAACTCAGTACCGTTTGCTCCAAAGTTCAACGTTTTACCACTGCGCTACATTTACATATGTGAAGATTAGTGAACAAAAACTTTGAGTTCAATGTATGAATTATTGTTGTACATCGCAGCGGGAATATCTCACCCATAGGCGATGACGCTTTGAGTTGAATATGAAACTATACTGAAAAAAAGTTCCATAATCTCAAGGCCTGGACTAAAATTAAAGTGGTAATAGGGATTTACCTTTCAAAATGTTTTCCTTTACCTTCCAACCAAATTTGTACAACCTATCCTTAAAAGTCAATACTGTTAGCAGTGTTAATCTTCATTATCAGATCATGTACGCCTACTTCCTTGGTGTCTTAAGAACCAATAGTCAATACATCAAGAGATAAGAAAGTGTGTATACCTATGTGGGAGGTTCCGGTAGAGTGCCTACTATAGCTTGTCAAACAGGGTGTCTCTGGTTATAACTGTACCTGTACTCACTGATGCAAGAAATGCAAACTTAAGACACATTTAAATATGCTTCAATTTGTTACAATTCAGTTCAGCTGTTTTGTGTATCAAATTATACCTAACCTTCATTGGTTAATGGATATGATAGTAATTGCAGTAACTATGAATCATTGTTTATCGTTCCCATTCTATTTAACAGCTGTCAATGGCCCATGAGGACATAATTGGATATGAAAACATTTACACAGAACCTTAAAATCATTACAGGGAACGCCAGGGTCTGATCCCCAACCAATCATAAAACTGTTGTTAGACAAGACTGCATGTAACCCCCAACCCATCATAGAACAATCCTAAAACCTGTACGAACAGCTTGATTGATGTACCTGACCTAAAACCCCCCTCAGTTTTGAATCTGACCCCAATAGCGTGGAATGTCATTTCAAACAGGATAAGGTGGCCTACTTTGCTGTACGCTGGTTGGTAGTGGTAGTACACCTGACAGGTAAATACATAGGTAGAGGAACGAGGACAGGTAACTGTACAGGTACGCTGCATAAAACTCATTGGTGAACAAGCCTTTAGAATGCACTTGTATTTGACGGAGGCGACGTCGTGCACATGTGTACAAGAATGCACTGTATGCTACAAATGATAACGTGTTGTGTACACTTTACAAAAGTAAATATGTAGACAGCACATATGCTGACATAGTTTCATCTCTACAACTGTGAGCTGAACCGAATACCTTCATATGAAAATAATAGCATGGTATTGCAATGGCAGTATGCAACATCAGTAGGCACACTTCATCATAATGTTATGAATACATTCTGCATGTTCAGCCACATTCTTAATAAATTGATAAATAAAGATTCACTCTCCATCGATGTCTTCAACAAACTGTTATTGATTAACTCACCTACCGGCTGGAAGACTGTTCATACAAGGTAATAATTTTTTCAAGTGTTATCAATAGCACTGCATACAGAGTGTAGAGGCAGCACATTCGTGCCCATAATGGTTTTCTAATCAAGCAATCAGTCACATGTACCATACACACGCTTACAGTTACATGTCCACAGACACGCACACATGTATACATGCAAATACAAGCTTGTCAACATGCACAATACTACTGCACAATAATATTTTGACATATCAATTTATTTTTTATAACAATCACAATAATTTTTTGGGTATATAGTTATTTCTTACTACATGTTATGTATAGCAAGACTAGTTTTATACATTTACCATGCCACTCAAGAAAATAGCTCCTTTCCCACATCACTAGATGCCATACATGCTACTTCCTCTCTTATATCGACAATGTTTTTATTATCAGAAATAAAGATTTAGTCAAATTAGTGGGTTTTTTTGGCATTTTTCAATTAGATTTTTCTGTTGTTTCATATAAATACACAAATGTTGCAAAATATGTTTAACATCAATTTACCAAAAAGGCTTACATTCCAAGAATATTGCTGTTCTTTTCACAGCAAATGTTTTACAGTGTTCTACAGTTTTTTCTTTCAACATTTCAACATGTCGTATGGCATACCTATGAAACCTGTTGTGTATGATCCATCTACATGATCTATGGGTACAGGCCTATTTTCACCACTTCACCTAAACACCAAGCTTAATCAGTCATGTTACAACAAAGAATAGGTTGCAAATGAGGCAGAGGTGTGTACAATGTATAATAGCCCATGAAAGTTTCCAATTTTCCCAGAACGTTGCTGTCCAAAGTCCATCATAATCCCCGTCTGAGGAGGGCTCCAGTAAGGAAAGCCACTAAACACTGGTGAACATGCTAGCAGAGTACTCTGATGCAGTCAAGCGTGAACTATGCCACAGGGCTCTTCCTTTCTCTGTAGACTGTTTAGGGTCAAACAGCTCCCATATCCTATGACCTGCAGATTGTCAAGCTGGAACTAACTGTTATCATTTAGTGGAGCCATATATTTAGTCTTCAATAACTGTCAATCAACAGACACACCTATCATTTTTTGTTACCCAATTGTCATCCGCTGCATACTTACGGAAGAGAAGCCTCAAAATAGCTAAAGTAGATCATGCCTTGGGGTAGAGTAAACAAACTACAAAAATACCACTTGGGTTACCCATGTTATCTGTTTAATTGAAAGAGGGAAAAAGAAAATACAAAATCAGATTAAATTTAATTAGTAACTGAGATAATAAACTAAGTCACATTTACTATGTTAAATTGTGTACGGCTATCAGATGAAGTTCATATTTACAGGCAACCATCTATACATATAAAGATCATATGCATATCAACATAAGTCCTGGCCACATGTGGATCCAGGATTGTGTGCACCAAAAAATGGAAATGTGGGCATGCAAGCACTATCTGACATAGTCAAAAGTAAAGGAAATCTGATTGAAAAATGGAGGATGCATACCACCCCCATTCCCTCCTACATCCCAAGAATATCAACGATTCATACAAGATCAGTCAATCCACAGCCGACTGGCTCTGCTCGACACTACGACACTGGTTGGCTCATTTTCCATTTCCCTGCAACAACCTGGCATATTCAAGTGTTCTAAAAAACACGACAGCTTTGTGTACTGTTATGATATGTGTGTATGTATTCAGTGTATGAGAAACCATTGGCCTTGTGAGTATGGATACAATTTCACTGGCCATTCATGATATTTCTTCACATTACAATAACCAAACAAAAAGGAGGATATGAAAGAAAAAGATATGTCGGGTTCATTTCCTCTGTGAAAAGTAGGAATACCCGATGGGTTAATATAACAGTGAATCATAAACTACTCCAGAGTCACATGTGGACAAGCATATGTTGTCAGGTGTAGGTGAAAGGGCACTGGTCAATCAGCATGGTCAAGGCCATATCTGACCATCCACGAGGTGTGTGCAGCCGATGACTGGAAGTCTTGTTTATTTACATGTGATGATATATATATACACACCTCATGGACAATATACACCTCACAGCTGGGCCATAAATCACAGCATGGTTCCACAGCCATTAACAAACACCCATGATCACATCATAATGCCACCAATGATCTGTGACAGTTTGGGAGTTAGGACTGCAGTGTGATCTAATTAAGGGTGATGGTCCCCTATAATCCTGCCATTAAACCATTCTCCACATGTAGATGTTTTCAGAGATTTGTATTACATTTGGCAAAAAGAGATCTGTAAAAAAAACTACTTAGGTCCTTGTGTGTTTAGTCATGTTGTACACTATGATCTAGATTCTAGAACATGGAAATAATAGTACATTATAGTAGAAGCAGTGTTCAAAATAGAGCCCGTCACCACGCCTGCGAATGGTTATTTTCAGCGAGGACGGGTAACTTTTTAGGTCATGGTTTTTTTTCTACTTATCTTTGTTCTTTTTCTCTTAATTTATAAAATCATTTATTTGTTTTCTTACATAGAAAGTTATATCATTGTTCTCAGGTTGCAATTAAACGACCCACTGGGACATATGGAGGACTGGCCAACATATGTGAGGACCAGTGTTAGAAACTTTAGTGTTACGGCCACTGGCCAACCTGGCCAGTAACTTTTAATTTCTACTGGCCCTGTTCAAAATCAGCTGGCCCAGAAGCCAATCGAATGTTGTGTTTATCA